>VWPU01010353.1:0-96791 GCA_013398955.1 Callaeas wilsoni
CTGTTTCATCTTCCCCAACAGTAAATCAGCACCAGCACTCAGGGGTGGCTCAGAGCCCCCTCCAAGGGGTCTCTTTGCTATAGGGGCACCTCTCATCCCATAAGCGAGCCCTGCTCGTCGCAGGGGTGGTGACGCTGCCACTCTGTGGGATGCCACACCACATCAGAGGACAGACATCCATCCTCTCCCCCTGCCACGAGAAACTGGTGCTCAGACATTCCACCTGGGCTTGTTCTGGCCTTCTGCACACAAAAATTACAGCAGCAGCGTGAGCTCCCCCTTCCCACCCTGCTGCAAAAGAGGAGAAAAGAGCACGGGGCTGTTAGACCAGGGCTCTGCTGGATCCCCAAACACCTCTGGGATGCACATCCCTGCAAAAAAACCCTCACCCACACAAGGAGAGGGCAGGGGGGACGAGCAGCAGAGAAAATGAGTCAACATGACAACAACAAGCTCCTGGGGAGCTGCACCCCGCGGCTCCCCTGAAACCTGTGCCAAATATGAAAAAATCTCACAGCAATTACCTCCCCCCAAGGCCCCTCCTTCTGCCCTGCAGTCACCCCCAAATGCGACAAGCCAAATTTCCCTCTATTTATTTTTTCTTCTTTCTCCCACACACAAGCAAGCAAACAACTCAATGCCAGAGGGAGAAGACCACAGATTCTCCCGTTAAAGCCCCTCCCAGTGAGGGTTCAACCTGCGTCATTGGAGTCCTGGGGAAAAGGAAAAGAGCAAAGCTCTGGAGGAGCAGAGGTGTGCCAGGGATGGGAGAAGGCTTGGGATTTCTTGAATGTAATGCAGAAAATCACATATGCATGAGCCTGAATGAGACATCTCCAGGCAGCAGCTCCCAGCCTGGCAGTGGTTCAGGTGTCCTCTCCATTCAGGTCCTGGCATCCAAGTCTCCACTGTGGATTTTTTTTTTCCCCCTCTCTTTTTCCTTTCCTCTCTCCCTTTCTGGAGAGCGTTGTACTACGCTGGCAGCCTGCCATGCTCACGTCTGCCTCCCACTTCACCCCCATCTGCCATTGTTTCCAATCAGTTTAGGAAACAGCACTGAGAACAATTAGAAAAGATAACGAGGAAGAATTACATAATTACAGGCCACCGCATCCAAAGCGTTTTCCCAGTCTGAGCTCTGCCTGAGGGAGGTACAGTGACTTAATCACACTCTGGCTTTGCCTTGACTGTCTCACCATCGTCATCGTCATCATCACCACCGTGGTACCTGGAGAGAGGTCCCTTCTGCAGCTGGACACTGCAAGCAGCCACAAGAAAAGGTTTTTCCCAAAAAGCCTGTTGGGCTTGGGAAGAAGGGAGACCTTTCTTCCTCCCATGCCCTGTCTGTCTGGGGGAGGTTTCAGCCCTGCCCAGCTGTCTCCCTGGATCTCCTCGGAGCAGCAGACTTCACCGGCAGCAAGAAGGAAGATGCTCAAGGAATTAATCTGCTCTTGAGGTCCCCAGTGAGGCTTATGCAATGTTCCCCAGCTAAGCCAGGCTCTGATGTGCCAGCAGGAAGATCGTGAGCTGCCAGCGAGACACCAAGGGCAGCTCCACACACCAGGACAAGGCTGCGCCCATATGACGAGCACTATCCCAAACCCATTCCTCCAAGGATGTTTTGCTCCAAGTGAATCCGGTTGTGTGGCTGCAGCTAACCCAGGTTACACACCTGAGCTCTTCTCCACCCCTCCCACCCAGGTCCTGCTTGGCATCTCACCTGTGTGGCCCAAGCTACTCGTTGTTCCAGTACTTTTCCCAATTACCTGCCGTGACACCGGAGTCCAGGTTCCTCCAGGTGGCTGGGAGGTGAAGCCAGGGATGTCAGCGCCGAGTGGCTGCTGCTTGCCTTGCTAAACACCTGCCTAATTCCCCTTCTCCGATTCCCCCGCCCCTCCCCACACAACAGGTTCACCACCTGCCACCTCTGGCTTTAGAGCTACCGGGGAATAGAATGCCAGGAAAGGAGAGGTTTTCCCAGGAGAGCACTGTCTTGGATGCTTTTCTTCGGAGGATTTCAAAGCAATTCTCCTGTCATCGTCCTCGTGCGGATGGAGGCAGGGGCTGCTATGTGAACCGATATTTGATCTGGCTTCAGAGCAGCTCTGAGCTCACTGCATCCTCCTTGCCACGCTGGGGTTGATTTGCTGCTCAGCCGTTATTTCTGGGAGCAAAAAAAAAGCGTCTTCGAATTTAAGCATCCACTTCTTTGGCCGTAAGTGACTCTTAACGAACATCGGAGTAATTAAAAATCTCCCAAAAGCATGGGAACTGGGAAATGCCTTTGATAGTTGCTCTGAGGACGGAGGCTCTCTCATCCTGCCTCAGTGTGTCACAGATGTTAACTGTGAATTCCCCTTCATTCTTTAACCTCCTGAGCTCAGCAATTCCACCATTACCGCGTCCTTCCTGATCGAGGTGTAATTCAGAGCTTTTGAAATTAAACCACTTTCATGACACCTTTGATTGAGACGTTCCTGAAGAAGGACTCCAGGGCTTCTCTGGTCCCTTTTAAGATGCCATGAAAGTGAGAAACTGTCCAAGCTTTGAGGGAGGGCTTGAAATTTGAAAATCCGAGAAATAACACACAATATGGGGACGTACATGCGTTCCTACAAGCTTGGAGCAAAAGGGCTGGGCTTTTTGGAGGTTTCTTCTCCAATTTTGGCTGCTGGGTGTTACTCTCTTATCATCAGGCCTTGCTGGGAAGACAAAGCATTAAGAGATCCTTGCCCAAAAATACCCATTCTGTCATTTAATATAAGTCAGTGCAGCCCAAGCTTGGGGAATTACACAGATAAACGACGCAAACGTTTCCAAATTAAGTCCTCTGAGATCCATCATCACAGGGAGTCTTCATATCGGGATTCACATCACATAAATTTAAGGTAATTTAGGAAACCAGTCACTGCTGCTGCATCTGGCAATGAGAGGGAGAAGGCACCTTTGGAGAGCAGCTCAGACCCAAGGTAGGGACAGACCCTTCTGGACACACCAACGGCTCAGTGGAGCCTGTGGAAGGTTCTGCTGGAGAAGTCCTTGCCCATGGCAGGGTCTTTAAGGCCCCTTCCGAACCATTCTGTGATTCCATGAACCCCAAGGGAGGCCTGGCAGCTCACTTAGGTTGGGCCTGTGTTACTTGAGGATTTACCAGAAGCACATAAAATAAACCACAAATAGTCAGGGATTGCAGGGTCTTAACCGGGAGGGGACCAGCGCTGCTGAGGGAGTCTGGACAATTATGCAATACCAAATAAAATTAACAGAGGTTCCACATATTTTAGCAAGTCCATGGAAAGCTACCTCAGATTTCATAACTCCTGCTACCATTTAGGTTGGAAAAGCCCTCCAAGATCATCCAGTCCAACTGTTCCCCCAGCACTGCCAAGGCCACCACTGACCCATATCCTCAAGGGCCACATCCACAGGGCTTTTAAAGCCTCGCAGGGATGGCTATTCCAGCACTTCCCTTGGCTCAACAACCCCTTCAGTGAAGAAATTTTCCCTAATATCCAATCTAAACCTCCCCTGGCACAACTTGAGGTCGTTTCCTCTTGTCCTGTCCCTTGTTCCCTGGGAGCAGAGCCCAACTCCCACCTGGCTCCACCCTCCAGGGAGTTGTAGAGGAAAAATCTTTGGAACTTTTAGAAGACGACGGAAAAGCCACCCCAGGTTTAGGGTTTCCCAGGCCCCCTCTGGATGCGGTAAAACACTGAAATAACTCCTTCATACGAAATAGTAAAATAATTTATAACATTATAGTATCATATCCTCGATAACTCCTGCAGAGAGGTGTTTCATGCAGAATTTGAAGAGCTCGGGATGGAGGTGGAAAGAGCCAGGGGAATTCCCAGGGAAGGGACAAAAGAAGCAACACACAGGGAGGAGCCTGTGCTTATGCAGATGCTTCTGTGTTTTAGAGGAAAACACAAAAACAAAGCAGGAGGTTGGTAAAAATAAAAAATTCCATGTCTGAAAGGAGGGCTGAATGATCCATGAGGAAAATTCTCCTCAAAGCTTTGCAGGGGTCGTCAATGGCCCTTCACCACAGCTGCATAATGACACCACCACAGGGGAGGGGCTGCTTTTCATCCACTTGAGCGAAATGAAAGCTCCTCTCCCAAGGTAGGGAGCCCAGGAAGGGGTGGGGAAGGAGGAGGGGGTCCTCTTTTGTCTCTCAGAACCACTCCTTATGGCACTGGCTTGATTTCTCATTGTTCAAAAGGTGGCTTCCCATCGCTGCCACCATTCCCAAGAGCTGCCGGCTTCGGTGGCCGGACTGAGGTGATGGAGAAGAGTCGTTACTGAGATGAACGCCCCAGGGGAGGACCCCGGTGGTTCAGAGCCCTTTGGAGGCTCAGAGCATCCCAGCTGGGTGCCTTTGGGAGGAGAAGTTCGCTGGGATATTCTCCCCTGCTCCTACAACATTGTGATCCTCCAGGGTCCATCCAGACCCCACTTTCCAGGATCCTTACAAGTGGAGAGGGTCTCCCACCCTCACAGCCCTCCCTGGGATGGGCAGCTCCTGTCGGCACCTTCCTGGTCCCCAGAGCCCACCCACACCACCTCACCCAAGGAGAGAAAATCTCCAACAAAACAACAGCAGAAAAAAGAAGAAGCGTTGAGGGCAGGAGAGGAGGGAAAAGTGGTTTCAAAACCTGGACACATCAAGAGACTGTTTCCATGGCAACCTCTTGTTCCTACAGCAGCTCAAGCCTGTTTTAATCAGTGGTAGCATTTACCAATAAACTCTGCTGGGGTCTGCGCTCCCTTCCCAAGTATCTGCACCGGGATGGGTGGGGCCACGCATTCCCAGAGGCAGGGAACACCTTCGGGAAACAATGCTGATGGTTTTTTCCACGGGGCTTCGGGGCTTCGGTGGCCGGACCACAACTGCCCTGACAGCTGCCCCATAGCAGGGATGGGGTGCCAGGGATGCTCCGGGCGCACTCGCCTCTGCAGCCATCCTTATTCTCGCTTCTCCTTCTGGAAAATCTCAACCCAAGCAGCTTCACAGCCTCCTTAACCAGCAGGTTCAGCCCTTGGTGGTTTGCAAAGCTGCCCCAAAAGCCTTCAGGTGTCGGTGCTGCCTGTAGGGAACAAACCAGGGTGGAGGCAGGAGCGCTGGAAAAGGCCCAGAGGGAGCTGCTGTGGTGGAGGACACGGGGACACACTGTGCTCATGGAGGTGGCACATGGAGGATGTGAACAGCTCAGTCCTCAACACTGAACACAGGGGATTTTGGTTATTCCCACCGGTCTGGTTCAAGCACACCTCGTTCTTTCCTGCCTGGAGCCTGCGAGATGCCAAATCCCAAGGTGATGCCTCACAGCGGTTTCCGTGTTTGTAATGGTGTCATTTCTAAGGAGTCCGAGAAGAAAAGGTTGAAATTCAGCTCTGGTTGAACTCCAGAACAGCAGGTCTGGGTTAGAGGGTTCAAATCAACCTCCAGTCCAAGCTCACCTCAATTCCCCCCGGGTTTCACAGTGCAAATTTAAACAGTGTAACCCAAGGGATGAAAACTCCCCAATGCCCATGGCCTCTGCAAAAAAAATTTCTCAAGCAGAAAGTGCCACAGACCTCAGTTAAAAATCTTCATGCTCACTCTTTAAACAGCATCTGTCACATTGGGGTCTGAGTTAAAACTGGACAGAGATGTTGACTTGTCATCGATCAACACAGGGCAAGCATTACCCACAGCAAAACACTTCTTAATAGCTTGGCAAGGTTTGAGAAGTTTCTTTGTAAAATTGCAGCATTAAAGATGTTGATATTTTATTCTGAAGGAACTCTGAGTCGATTTTTTAAATGATAAAAATTAGAAAGTGTCAAAGAGAGGAGGAATATATTTCATGAAGGTTCAAATATTTAACAAAGCTCTGTGTTAAAGCATTGCATTCTCTTGCTGCTTTGTTAAATGCCTTCGTTTTAACAGAACACTGGGAAAAAAGAGTGGTTTAGTTTAACCAGAAGATTTTCCATGTGTTTTTGCTTTAAGCCACTGAACCTAAAATCAATTATTTGTACATGTTTAGCCCTGATCCATGACTAGGACTTATCCAGTAATTCAAACAAACATGAATTGACAGTAATCTCGTTTTGTTTGGGTTTGCTCTCTGCAGATGTTCTAATGGACCAGTTTGCTTTCTGCTGATGGACCAGTTTAGCACTAGGGAATTTTTCAAGCATAAGCATGGAGCAATTTTCAGGGAATGCCTCTGGAGAGCAAATTTTGAACATATTTACTTGCTTTTCTGCCTATGGCAGAGCACGGAAACAAGCGGTCTGTGGCATCAGACCACCAAATTTCATGAGATTGAGGTAAGTGCCTGATAAAACTCCCTGCTTTTTCCAGCAAGGATCGCCCCATGGACCTGAAGCAAAAAAAATTCTTTGCTCAGCCCTGTCAAACCATTGAAGCTCCCGCCCCAGCGCATCCTGGGTGCTCAAGGTCTGCACAAAACAAAATTTGGGGGAGCAAAACCCACCACAGGCACGAAATACAGGAGCAGCACATAAACCATCCCAGGAACGCCTCTTCCCCATGGCAAGCTGTGTCCCTGCTGCCTCTGTGCACCTTCTCTCCAGCTCGTGCTCACTGTAAATATTTCAAATGCTGGATGTCTCTGGGGACCCCCTCGGCTGAGCACTGAGCAGCTGAACAGCAGCCAAGGTTAACAAATCAGAGTGAAATGTCACGGCTTAGCCCTTCCTTCCTTCCCTGGCACCCTCCAGAGCGTGGATTCAAGCTCCACAAGCCACAGGGTGTTGTTGTATTTGTTTTTCCTTGCAGGGAGCTATTCCCATCTAATGCTTTGCCTGACAGCTGCTGTGATTAATAGGTGATGTGCCAAAAGCCACAGACTATTATTATTATTATGGCAACATTTCGAGGTCACAACCAAGAGCAGGGTCCCATTGTGCCAGGCGCTGCACGCTGCTGGAAGTGGTCCTTGACTGAGAAAACCTCCATCTAAACAGGAATTTCTGGGAACAGGCGAAAAAAAAAACCACACAAAATTCCAAGTGCTGTGGGTTTTTTCTACAGCTTCATGCACAAGGCAAGCAGTGGAAGAGAATAACTGTCCCCCAACACCCTGACACCCAACATGCTCCACCACGCTGGGGATCAATTAACGTTCATGCGTAATCACTGCAGCATTTCTCAGAGTACATGCATGGCTGCAAGGTTTGAAGTTACTGGGTTAGGTCACCTCTGCAAGGTTAGACTAACACATTCATGAGGGAAAAAAAAAACAAAAACAAAAACAAAAAAACCCAGCCAAAACCAAGCAAAAAAAAAACAAACCTCAAAATGATGTTAGTCCATGTTAGAAAGCCATGCCTTCAGTACAGATTTCCTGTTGCATCCTGAATCGCTCAACATTCCCTCTTTGGGACATGCATGTTACCAAATGTTAGCCTCATTTTCTAAAAAGATGAACCTAAACACCAGGTCAAGGCATTTGGCCAAGGTTCTGGAGCAATTTGGTGGCAATGGCACAGAGAAAACCCTAAAATCAGGACAGCTTGTCCAGTGTGTTGTTAACTGGATCCCACACCCAGCCCTGGAAGATTCTGCATCCCTCATTTCCCTACACCACAGACTTTATTGGAAACCTTCTGGCCTCCCAGGTGGAGAATACAGGTTCTGCTTGATTTTTGCCAGCTGGTGAAAAATGGAGATTCAGGTACTCAGAGGAAATACTTTGTGTCCTACAGTCACACAGATGAATTCCCAAATTCAGTCAGTTGTAAAACAGGGGTGAGCAATATTCTATCTCCTGTTTTCTGTCTGCCTTTGAGCTCAGGTTTCATTCCATCCCCAGTAAGATGCTGATGTTCAGAGGGAGAGGAAACAACTAACAGGATAAAAAATACGGGACTGAAAGCACAGACATAAATTATTATTTAAAAGCTGCAGTTACCTACAAGCTGTAAGTTCCTTATCACCCTGAAGTATTTAATTTTCAGGCTTTTTACAGGTTTGTGCCCAGGGGCTGAAATCTGAACCCTGCCTACATCCACTTTTCAACACTATTTCAGAATGGATGGATTTTTCAAGTCTTCATGGACACCCGAGTTTTCAGCACTGGGAAATGAAAAAAGAAGATCCAAAACCAGGCTACCAACAAGACACCCTTTTTAGCTAGACCCAGACTGGGCAGAAAGAGACCTAAGGACATTGCAGATCAGTTTTAGGGGTTTTTCCTCCTTTCCCCTTGAAGGAAACCACGTGGTGGAAAGGGGCAGAGGGATGTTTTCCCCTTTGGATCCGTGAATCATTCATGACAAACACGTGCCCCTTTTGCTGCTCTCTCAGCCCTGAACCTCCACAGGCAAGGTATGGACAAGTGGCCTCCTATTCTCTGTCACCCTCCTCTGCCCTTCCCAGCTCCTGGTGTCCAAGTCCTGGCTCTGGATCTCAGCTGTGTTATCCGAGTGAAGGTCTGAGACCTCACACAATCCTTTCACGTCGTCTCCTCTGCTCCCAGGAGCAAATTTTGTCGTCACACTCAAGGTGGGAGCAGAGTCAGATCCCAAGTAAACCCTTTTCCCAGTGTTATTCCAGCCTCACACAAAGGAAAAATAACTGAAAAGAGTGAGAGGGAGAAGTATTTCTGGAAATGCCTCGTGGAGCACATGAATATCTGGGATGTTGTTACGGACTGGGGCTCCTTCCTACACCCAACAGGAATAAATCCTCCATTATCACACAGCATAGTGTGGGTTTTTATATTGAATAAGAGTCACCTCCACTTCAAAATAGAATAAATAAGTAAGAAAGAGTAAATAATATAGAAAAGCTGCCTTGGATCCTGGTGGGATATTACATTTGTCCAGGCCTGTCAAACCATGCACGCTCAACTCCGCATCAGAAATTCCATTATGATACACAACGGCCAACCTGGGAGAGAAAGGAAGTTGTCCCCCAATAAAACCCAATTTGCCTCCTTTTTGCAGAGCTGTCTCTGAACTAACCAGCCTGAAACTGCCTAAAAACAGTCTGACATGTAATTTATACTATGGTGCAGGATGATAATTTCCCTTAAAGATGAGAGGTCGTGTCAAGTGAATCGGAAAACAGTCACACCTGTGGAAGACAAGTTTAATGTAACAGTTCTGGGAGAATGAAATCAGTAATTCTCCCTTACATACTTCCACTTGAAAAAAAAAAGAACTAAACCAAAATAAAACCCACATCTACCACAACTCTCTGAAATGCTGCAGATGGAATCAATCAAATCTCTCCTTCCTGGACAGTTATGAACTGTCCCTTGTTTGTCCAAAGGACAAACCAAACAAGAACTGGGGCTTTGCAAGTGCTTCTGAGCTTTTCCATGCTCATGAAAAAGTCATCATGTTTATCTCTACAGAAGAAGAAAAAAAAATCTCTTCTTGGGGAAAAAAAAATATTTAAAAAAAGGAGGCTTGAAGGCAAGAGCCATGTGGCACACCAGAGGAGAGGGGGAAAGGCACAAAGAGCACAAAGCCATCCCCAGCAGAACCTTAGCCAGAAACAGCCCCTGGAAATCCTTTCCCTTTATTACAGAGTTAAAAGAAAATAAAAGCCAACAAGAAGCAGAGATGGTTTTATCCTCCACAAAAGTTGAACTGCTCCTGGGAGCCTCTTTTTTTCCCCCACCCCCTTCAGAGAAATTCAGCAGTGACAGCAAAGACGACTTCTCCTGATGTACACCACCCATAATTCCATCGTTGGATTCGATGTTTCAGAAGGAATGTTTCAATCCCCATGAATGAAAGCAAGTGTTTGAAAGAGATTATTCCCCTGCCATGTCGCCTGGACAGGAGGGAGCTGCCAGCTCACAGCGGGCCTGTGACAGGACAGACTTTACCCTCCAAGTCTAGACCCAAGCAGGGATGTCGGCAATGAGTTTTCCTCAAGTGCTGATAGGAGAGAAGTTATCTGCAGCTCTTCCTTCCCTTTGTGTCCTCCTCACCTCTGGAGCCTTAACCACAGCCTGGGCTGTCCCTTTCTCCCAGGGCTGATACGCTTTTGCTTTTTCTGAAAGAGCAAAAAGGATCTGACTTAAGAGGGAGCCTTCTTTATTTCCTCCAAAGGCAAGGCTCCATCTCATGGTTATTGGACTCTCCTCCCACTTAAATCTGAGGCTGTTGCCTGCTCTGGGCTTTCTTCACATTCTCCCTGCTGCTTGACTTTCCCCCAATTACCTGTGCTACAGACCTTGGGAAGAGACAGCCGGTGATAACCTTGGAGATAACTCTAGGTTTTCCATCTACTGGGAGGAGAGAAAAGAGCTTTAAATAAAAATGTAAATTTAACGTAGAAGGACGACAAGAGGTGATAACAACAGCCAGGTCCTGCTGTCAAATAGCTCAGTGCAGTGTTTACCCTTCATATAAAGCCACAAAACAGTCAAGGGCTTTTTTTATCTTGAAAAGAGCCAGTGATGAATCCAGTTCAGTTCCTCTGCTTTACAGGTGCTCTCCAAAACATGAGTGATGGAAACCATTAATTAGAAACACATTCCTGCCTTTCCAATTTCTCTCCAAACAGCCTTAAAGTCGCTCTTTCCCTCCTGCTTTCCTCCTCTCTGGGCCAGCAGGTCTCTTTTATGTTCCTGGGGCTCGTAAAAGCATCACCCATCCTAAAGCATGGCGAAAAGAAAGGAAGAGGGCAGTTCCCTCTTCCATCTTCCCAGGAGACAGCAGCCACCTCCATGCTCCAAAGGATGCTGAGAGACCTCAGCTGCCTCGCATGAAAAACTGAGGCAAATCCCAAAGACTTTTTTAAAAAAATTCCCTCAAAACTCTTCCTTACAACACCCACGCTACTGGAAGCTGGGAAAATGAAGTTGGTCCATCTTCACACTCTTCCTCAGGCTTCTGCTCATTTTTTGGATACACAGTGGGTTGGACTGGTCCTAAAGCTGACCCTGACAGGCAGCACTTAAAGCACCTGTGTGAGGATGAAAGGCAACTCTACCTCTTATTTAACCTCTCTCGGTCCAGATAAAGAAAGATCACCTGGAATAGCACAAATTTCAGTGCAGACAATAAAAATTGTGCTTTACCATAAGTTCATCTTATTTTGCTTTAGGGAAGCATTAGGGAAAAGAGAAAACAGAAGCAGTGGGAGAAGGAGACAAAGAGAAAAACAATTAATAATGAGGAAAGAGCAAAAATTAACATTAAAAAAAAAAATACATAATTAGTAGAAATTCTGCCCTGACACAGATTAATCCTGATCTTTTCAGCATCATCCCAGGGAGGGAAGAAGGGTCAGGGAACCCAGTTTCCTGCCCTTCTTCAATGGAGCTTCCCAGTGCCGAAGAAGCAGAGCATTCCCATCATCCCAGCCTATATTCAACATTAAAATACACATTTGCATGGTGGAGGAAAGAAAAACACAATGCTCTGGAGCAATCCTACAAGGAATTTGTTGTTCTGCTACCCAATGATCCTTTAAGGAAGAAAGCAATGGATCCTTCTGGATCTGAAGTGGGCGTGAGCAGACATGTCATGGTACAGCATTCCAGCATTTCAGACCTGGCATTTTTTTTCCTATGGATGTAATCTGGTATTTTTCACACACAATTTGTGGGACAAATGGGCTGCACAGCAGGAATTGTGTCCTATTGCACTGCTGCTTCCAGCCTGGCTCTCACCATGGGTGTGAACACCTTTCCACTCACAGAGAAATCCCTGTAACCTCCCTTGCGCACTGACGTTATACTGCAGAAATTTTTGAGCCATTTCCATCTCTGCCTGGGCAGATGAGACTCCAGAAGAAGCAGAAGCCAGCTCACCAGCAACCCTCAGAACCAGCTCGTTCCTTGGCCACAGAACAATTCCCAAAAAGAGCACGAATCCCAGGTAATCCTTGAGGTCACCTGGCTCAGAAGCTTTATTCAGATGCCCAGACAGGTCATCCCACATCCCCTATTTACTTATGGCAGCCTAATTGCTTTGTTCTGACTAGGAGGAGGATCTAGGTTCTGCTTCTCCCTGGTATTACTGAAAAAAATAATAATTCAAAAATAATTAAAACCTGCAACTTTTCATCCAGAGGTGACTCATTCCCTGTAAAAGCCCCTGGCTCTTAAAGACAAGGAACAATTGATGTCTATCCACCTTCCATGGAAACTCCTCCCTCCATCTCCAAAAAGAACCCACCAAAACCCAACAATGCCAAAAAGCAAACCGTGCTAAAAGCTGGATTTCTCAGCAGGAAAAGAAAACAGAGTCTGTTAGGAGACCTGTCTCAGTTTCCAGGTGAATTTTAATCCATTCAGACTTTATATCTTGCACCCGTGTTTGCTGTTTTTACCAAACACTTGACCACTCCATAACAACTCCTTCTTTACCAAAATCTCCTCTCCTGAGGCAAAAACTGGGATCTTTCACTTCCATGATCTCCCAGGACTTGACTTTATGGTGATATCGGATCCATCTCAGCTTGACCAAACCACTTTCGAATTTCAGCAGCAAAGCCTGGGTTCAGATCCCCCCTCTCCTCACAGCCTCTCTCCCTCTCGGTAGTGCACATCCATTATGCACATTTTCATTAGGAGCATTTTGCAAGTGATCTGTTGATTCATTGTATTAGAATTGCAAACAAACGGCATCATTTTCCCTGGCTCTTCCTGGAGAATTCAGCGCTGATTTCCCGGCATTGTCGGGCTACTTGACTGACACTTCTGCTTGATTTGAACCCTTTGAGACTTCTCGCTGCAGACACTTCTGCTCATCAGTTCTTCTGCAAGAGCTCAAGGGCTTGCAGGAGCTCAGGCACCTGTGTTAGTTGACACAGGCTCCACATTTCCCTATTCTGTACATGATTTGCAACATTTTTTGCCTTGGAATCACAATGTGACAGTGAAAAGTGGGGATAGAGGGGGCAAATTCATCTCCACATTTCATGTAACTCCACTGATTTCAATATTTGCTCTGTGTCAGATGGGCACGCGCATTTTTATCCCACCCAGACCTCCAATGCTCTAGGCACTCAATGCACTATTTAATCCATCAAATGCTGGGGTTTTTTTCATTTTCCTATGTGTTTCTTTTTTTCTTTTTAACAGACAAATGTGAATTTGCCGTGGCTGCTCTTAGATCTGAAACCACAGCAAAATACATTCGAGTGCTGTCACATTCTTTGCTTGCATAGAAACCCATATTAATGGTTCTCACACACCTTCACAAATATTCCTGGATCCTGATGTGGCAGAGAGAGATTTAGGGTCTTGCAGAGGAAAACAGAGGGACAGCAGCAGTAAATTATTTGATCCCAGTTTTGCAAAGCCGAGCCTTGCTGGAAGATCCATGCCACACAGAACAACCCATGTCAAGGTGGCACTTTGAAAAGTTTTTCTTCACACCAGAGAAGAAAACAGGATTTAAAAAGTCCTTTCGGGATCTGTGCAGCTCCCAGGGAAATCAGCAGGAATTTTTGCACTGCTGTCACTGGGAGCTGCATCCTGATGGAAGGTTTTTAGGATATTTCAGCATATTCTGCCTTAAAACAGAGGATTGGGCACCTTCAGTAATTCAGTGTCTTCACACTCTCAGGATCATTGAATCCCAGAATGGTTTGGGTTGGAAGGGACCTTAAAGCCCACCCAGTTCCAATCCCATATCCATGGGCAGGGACACCTTCCACTAGCCCAGGGTGCTTCAAGCCCCGTCCAACCTGGCCTTGGACACTTCCAGGGATCCAGGGGCAGCCACAGCTCCTCTGGGCACCCTGTGCCAGGGCCTCCCCACCCTCACAGGGAAGAATTTCCTCCTAACAACTGATTTCAACCCCTCCTCTTAGTTTAAAACTGTTCCCCCCTGCCCTATCACCATCTGCCTGTGGATAAAGTCACTTTCTCCCTTTTTTCTAAGCCCTCTAAGTGCTGCAAGGCCACAAGGAACCTGGACTACGATGTCAGAGATCAACTCTCCCTGCAAATGACTAATTAGGGATGCCGAGATCCAATCCAGCTACTAATTTATGACTTTAAAACAAAGTACCAGAGCATCAAAGCCACCTTCCTTCACTACCAGTGGAGAATCTCCAGTTCACGAGGCAAAGGACCTTTGGATGCCCAGGGTTCAGGATGTTACGCAGGAAGCACAGGGAAAGATCTTTTACTGCAGGAAACAATCAATTCAAGACAAGTGAAATTATCTGAGACCTTTAAAACCGAGTTGTGCAGAGCCCTGGGTAACACGCTGGGTTGATGTTAACCACGAGGGGATAATTGACAAGCCTTTCCAAAGTTTGCTGACTGGATTAACTCAGCCCTCATTCAGCTGGATTCAAAGTGGTCCCGTGCAGAGACCTGAGGGCATCTCAGCGCAGGAACGAGCTCCTCTCTGCTCCTCTGCCTCCCACACCGCTCGTGAAAAGCCTGGCCCAGTGCCATTAATAATGATATCTCCTCGGTGTGTTTCCCTTCCGACTGGCTGACTGATTTTATTACTGTGGCAGAGAATTGCAAAATATGAAGTGCTCAGTGTAGCAAAGTGACATTTGTGTAAGTTACATTGTAAATAGTTACTGACACGCTGACGTTGTTGGTAATGTAAGGATGGTAAGAGGCTATTAATTACATTAGTGCTTAATCAGCACTCAGCCCTGCTGCTCTCCTCTCCAGTCCAGCTGCTTGGCTGCTGAGGTGTCCTCCAGAGAGGAGACTGGGGGTGCAGGAGAGTGCTGCTGATGCCAAATGATGGCGCACGGCAGGGCAAAGCTCCGCTCCACATCTGTGCACATCTGGAGCCAAGATGGAATAGCTGCCTTTATGAGTCTTAAATGGACGGAGTGTCTGGAAGATTTCAGTGGTGTCCCAGCCCTGAACTGAATTAAAGGAGAAAAGGCCTTCAGCCTTTTCCTGGTTCATCAGATGAGCACCAAAAATCATCGTTCTTGCGCTGTTTTTTTCCCTGCCTTCTCTTCCCTGTTTCTTTACATCCTTAGAAAACCCTGCTGCAAATCTGAGAAACAGTTTCAGTGCTGGAATAACTCAGGCTTTCCCTATGCCCCCCAAAATAATGTACATCCAGGACAGAAAAGACCATTTCACCCCTTCATAGATACAATTCTCATATTTATGAGAATGTCTAAACCCCTGGGATTTATGAACTCCGATATCTTCATTGCTTACTCGAGGAAATGGCCTCAAGTTGCACCAGGGAAGGTTGAGGTTGGATTTTAGGAAAACATTTTTCATGGAAAGGATTGTCAAGCCTGGGAACAGGCTGGCTAGGGCAGGGGTGGAGTCCCCATCCCTGGAAAGATTTAAAAGCTGTGTAGATGTGGCACTTGGGGACACTGTTTAGTGGTGGCCTTGGCAGTGCTGAGGGAATGATTGGACTTGATGATCTTAGAGGTTTTTGCAACCTAAATGATTCCATGATTTTGTTTTATAAAGTCTGTTCTTTTACACACTCTGCCAGAGTTCAATGCTGGTCAGATCCAGAATCTTTGAGACTCCAAGGAGTCAGAGCACGAGGGCAGAAAAAGACCTGTAAAGTCTTCAAGTCTGACCCTCTTTTAGTGGAAGAAGAGGCTCCCTTGGGGAGACCAGGGCAAAAGGACACAGAGAGACAGCCCTTGTACCGGGAAAACTATTAGCCCAATGAGTTGAAAAAGTGACAGACTGATAAGAAGTAGCCTGAGCATGAGGGATAACTTCCTGACAGCAAGAACCACCAGACTGCAGGGGAGAGGCCCGGGGGAAATGTCAGGAGGAGCAGCGCTCAAGCCACTTAGAACAAAACAGATTTGGAAAGAAACCTGCAGTGGCCAGGAGACTAAACTAAACCCAGTATCTTGGCAATAAGTCTTCTCCATAGCTAATAATTCACGAGGAGATATCTGGAGACACAAACAATGTCCAGAGAGGAATGCAGTTGACTTATTCGACTTCACTGCACGAGCGAACAGCTCCTACAGTTCATGTGTCCCCTGGGAGCTGGTGCAGCTGAACTTGGCTGAGGAAAAAGACTTGCAAAAAGGCCAGAATACAAATCCCTCCCCAGCACCGGCCAGCAGCGATGCAAGCTTCACCACTGCACGTGTCCTTACCAGCACAAATGTCACTGCACTTCAAGGCTGCACGATTTCCAGTCTCCAGGTGATCCTAGGGAAGGCTTTGAGTATCATCCAGTGTGGATTTGAAATTAAGGACAGGTCTTTTATCAGTAGAAAACCCTGCAAGGAAGCTTCTGCCTGATCCCTTCCTACAGCTCCCACCTTGGCTATTGAGTGACAACACAGCAAATAAGAATCTCAGAATGGTTTGGGTTCGAAGGGACCTTAAAGCCCATCCAGTTCCACCCCTGCCATGGGCAGGGACACCTTCCACTATCCCAGATTGCTCCAAGCCCCATGCAGCCTGGCCTTGGACACTGCCAGGGATGGGACATCCACAGCTTCTCTGGGTCAACTCTTCCAGGGCCTCACCACCCTCTGAATAAAGAATTTCTTGCTAACATCTAATCCAAACCCGCCCTCCGCCAGTATAAAACCATTCCCCTCTGTCCTGTCACCATCTGCCCATGGGAAAAAACCACTCTCCTCTCTTTTATAAGCCCCCTTTAAGTACTGAGAGGCTGCTGAAGAAGCCATTCATCATCACAGCAGTCCCCTGGAAGCTCACCCACCGAGGACAATGTGCTCATGAAGGCCATGCCTATTCCAAAGGTAAATCAAAAAAAACAGTTTGGATTATCCACTTCTAGAGTTGAAATCCTGCTAACAGAGATAGGAGATGCTGGGACATCAGACCCAGAAAGACTGAGTGCATCCAGCCCTGGAGAGCTGAGTGAGGGCTACTTGAGAACGTGCCACAGCCCCTGAATCAGAACTCGCCTTCATTCCCTGCTTCTGCCTCTGACTCACTGTCTGACCTTGAGAAAGTCATTTAATCTCTCTGTGCCTCAGGATCTGCATAAAAATAATTATTATGGCTGATGTTTTATGGGAAAAGACTACTACCATATAAAACATCTTTCCAAAACGCCCTTTTCAAATCCTTCATCGGAAAAAAAAAATCTACAGGGGGTCAGAATTTTAGAATCTTATTAAGCCTTTCCAAGCGCCTCAGCGCGTTTGACTAACTCTCAGTACACACTATGCTACATTTAAATCAGAATTTGAGACTATGAATTGTTCATAAAACTTTCCATCTTACACCAGTGGCAGCTTTAAGTTCTGATGATGAATTGTATCTAATTAGTTATTTTGTCATTTGCAAAGATAGCTGGATAATAAATCACTATTTCTAGCTAGAAAACTTTGACTTAGCATCTCCCCTCCTTCTTCACTTTTGAGACATTCATTAGGTTTTCATCCAGAAATCCTTTTTCAAACCATTGTCAAGCCACCAACATTTTTCAGGTTAAAATGAAGCTGGAGATTGGGCAGCTATTTTCGTATTTTAAGAGAAAAAAAATCCCTGATTGCTGTCGGCCAAAACACCATAATACATTCAGCTTAAAGCTTATCTTCTGTAAAATAAACATTACTGCAATTTTTCACCTCGTTCTGAGATCTCTGGCCAGAGAGCCAAGGCAGGGGTTTGTTGACAGCAGTGTTGGCCAGAACAGCTTTTCTCCCTCTGTTTCGGGTTATGATCTCTGGGGAAGATGGTCAGAAAAAGAGGGAGTTTCTGAGCCTTCTTCATGCCAGCATCATTCCTCAGCTGGAGTGGTCCTTCCAAGAGGAACAGTCTTCGTCATCCCAATACAGAGTGCAGAAGAAAATGAATGAAGAGATTGATCCGTTCAGAGGACTCAGCTCTTCCCTCTTACATCTTTTCTCCTTCTCTCATGGCACAAATTAGGCAGCAGATCTTTTATCTGCCACTCATCCCAAGCACAGAGACAAAAGTTTTCGGAGTGGAGCCACCACAGCTCAATCAGTGTCACAATTACTCCTGTCACTCACGTATTACGTGATTCCTTCAGATCCAAGACCTCCTCGGAGCTGAGACTCTAAAACACCTCGGCATCACCTGCTTCTCACACGGCAAGAACAAAGGAAAGAGAGGGCTCTGTTCATTCAGTAGCTTTGGAAGCTGCAGTGGTGGTTGTTGCTGTTGTCTAACGGACAAAAGAACGGTTGCAGGGCCAAAAAAAACGTGGTTTGTGGGGTTTTTTTGGCATGAGTTATACCTCCAGTTACTTCAAATCAAAATACTGATGTAACAGCTTTCTGATCACAGCTCGGATTTTCTTCACGGAGTTTCCAGCCAGCAGGATCTTCCTTCCTGCAGCACCGGAGGGTTTCTGGAACTCTTCCCTTGCCTCCGAGCAAGGACCTGTGAGGGACAGCCAACACCCAGGCTTGGGGGATGGACCCTCCCTGTGCCCTACGCTGCAGGGAAGGTCAGGATGACCAGCCTGAGTAGAAACTCAGTTTCAGGAGCAGGATCAGGGGAAGTCGGGATGCACTGACCCTTGCAGTGAGCTCCATCATCCCATGGCAGGAGGGTATTCCACCTTCAACCCAACATCTGCCTCACAAGGCCACAGGGAGTGTCAGAGGGAGCATGAAGGAATCCAGCAGCACGAAGGAATCCAAAGGGTCCAGAGAGTGCAGAGCATGCTGATGAATCCCAATGGCCTAATAGGGAGGGAAAGGCATGTCCAGGGCCATCCTCAGTGGTTACAGGAGGTCCCAGGGCACCCAGCAGAGAGGGCAAGAGCTATGACGGACCACTATATGCTCAGCTGTGTCCCTGTGCTGGTCCTGAGCTTCATCATGATAAAATCACAGAATCATTCAGATCAGAAAAGACATTTAAAATCACCAAGTCCAACCATTAAGATCACAGAATCACAGGATGGTTTGGGTTTGAAGGGACTTTAAAGATCATCTCATTCCACCCCCTGCCATGGGCAGGGACACCTTCCACTATCCCAGATTGCTCCAAGCTCCATCCAGCCTGGCCTTGAACGCTTCCAGGGATGTGGAATCCACAGCTTCTTTGGGAAATCCCTGCCAGAGCCTCACCACCCTCCCAATAATTTTTTTTTCCCCCTAATATCTAATCTAAACCTTCTCTCTCCCAGCTGAAATCCATTCCCCCTTGTTCTGTCGCTCCGTGAGAGCAGGCAGAGCAATGAGATCGCACCAAGCCTACCCTGTTTTTCCAAGTTCCAAAAGGAGCCCTGGATTCATTCATATGCACTCATATCCTGGCATCTTTCACATGCCTGAAGGTTTTACCATCTTCTGAAATTTCCACTTGAATTACAGCAGCAGTGGGAAAAGATTGAATGAGTCACAGCCTGGAACTCTGCCCTGCTGCCATCCCCTCGAATCACACCCACAGCTAACCTGAGCAGAGGTTGTGCCTGGTGGAGAGCGAGGCAGCCGCGATTTGAGACGCGCCCGATGCCCAATCCCAACAACCCAGAGCTCAGAGCCGCGGCAGGAGAAGTCAGACCCGGCTGAGGCACAAATCCAGCCCTGCTTTCTGCTCTCTTGGCCTCGGAGTTCAGGCCAAGCTTGCAGGAGAACAGGACATTGCACGTGAGGGAGCTGCCAACGGGTCCTCAACATGAAGGGCAGGGTCATGGGGCGGCAAAAGAACGGGAGGAGTTTTAGGTGGTTCTGAAACCCACTGAAACATCCCATGGGCTACCTCACACCCCTTCCATGGACACTGTCACTCATCCTTCACAGCCCTGAGGGCATCAGGGCTGTTGAAAAGAAAAGCTCTGACACCAAGCTGGAGGTCTGCAAGGAACGTAGAGCTTTATCATGGAGTCAGAGGATGGTTTGGGTTGGAAGGGACCTTCAAGATCCTCCAGTTCCACCCCTTCCATGGGCAGGGACACTTTCCGCTATCCCAGGGTGCTCCAAGCCCCATCCAACCTGGCCTTGGACACTGCCAGGGATGGGGCAGCCACAACTTCAAGGCTTAGGCCTTGAAACTTTACATTTCAATGCATAAGCCAATCCTATAGGTCCACCCCTGCATAGACAGGTGAAGGAGAAATATTCCCATAGGCTGGAATACCTTATTCAACCATAAAATCATTACAGTTGGAAAAGATCTCTAAGATCATCCAGTCCAAACCATCAACAAACACCATCATGCTCCTTCCTGACAGCTTTCCTGCTCCTTGTCCTGAAACCAAGGGCAGAAAACCCCCAGAGGAGCTGGGCTTCGCATCCACTCTGATTCCCTCTTTGGTCAGCGGCGCTTTCCGCCCTGTGAGGCACTCAGGTGTCATCTTTGTAATGGGAATTTTGGTCAGGGAGACGGGGAGCGGAGAGAAAGCAAGAAGCTGACACTTCTACATGCACCACATTCTAATTGGGGTCAAGGGATGCAACAGTTGGAGAGCAGCAAGTTATTTTCTGCATCACTGGCCTGTCAAAATTATGTTTTTACTCAGATATAAGGAAGGAAAAGGACAGAGTCCGGGAACAGCTCCCTGTCAATTCACTTCTAGGAAATGCGGAGCGCCAGCAGCTGCCACCCTGAGCTGGGCACAGCAAGGCGCTCCATCCTCGTTATCCTGGAGATGGCGTGGAGCTGTGATGGTGATTGGAGAACCTCGAGCAGCCACAGTAAAAGGAGGAAAGTCAATTTGAGGCAAAAAACCCACTCAGAAATCATTTTCACAGGTCGGTTTGCCCATGTGGTGACACAATCCTGTTGATATTTGATGGACTTTGACTTACCAGGAATGTTTACCCAGCTCCCAAGGGCATCAGGGGTGAAGGCTCACCCTTGCACCATCAGGCAAATTTCCCATGCCCCAAAAAATCCAGCCTCACCTGAGTGCAAAAGCAGAGCAGTTCTGTCCTTTCCCAGCTCACTCCAAGAGAAAGATTGTGAGCCAGAATGTTCACCCTTAGTCAGGAAAGCTAAAGATCCATATTCCAGCTGATCAATGGTGTGAGCCCAAATCCTCAGCTGGAAAAGTCTCTCCCTGACAACAGAACAGCTACAGACTCGATGTGGATGTGGAAGAAGACAGAGAAGAGCTCTTGTGATAATTATCACCAGCTTTGGCTGGAGAGGACAGAGGGTCTGAAGGGCAGGACACATGTCAGGACAGGGACAGAAGGCTAAAATCTCTGAGAGGCAGGATACAGTCGTGTGAGAAAACCAGAAAAAGTGTTTTCACCACAGAGCTGGAGAGGAAAATGTATAAAATTTGGGGCTATTATGAAAGTTAGAAGGGCTGAACTGGGGATTCCAGAGACAGATAGGCCTGTGCACCTCCAAGAGGGATCCCTGCACTCCACTGCCCCAACAAAATGGTTTAGATTTGGCCCAGAAACATCAGGAATCGTGCCAAAAGCACAGCTCAGTGTTTGCTCAGGCTCCCCTGCTACATCCCTGCACAAGCCCCCAGTCTGATGCCCTCCCATCCCAGGAGATGCCCAGTCCCCCACCACAGACCAGGAGACACCACAAGAACAGCACCCAGCTAGAAACAACTCCATCCTTAGCACACAAAGAGATGTTCCCTGTGCACAGCCCTTTATAAGCCTCCTTTCCACATAAATGAATGATGAGGCCTCTTTAATTGAATTAATTCTGAATGCTGATCCCAGGATGAATTATCAATGGAAAACAGCAGCGCAAGCACGGGGTGCTCACAGCACTGCCTGTCACTCCCTGCTCTCTGGTGTTTCCAAACCGTGGGAAAGGAAGGAGGGAAGGGCCAGGAGCCAAGGCCTGCCCTGATGAGATCCTCAGGAGCTCCTGCAACACCACCTCTCACCTGCTGGAAGCCCCCAGCACATCCAGGACATGTCCAGAAGATTCTCTGGTGGCAAAAATAGCCCTTCAGACGGTGTGTGAAGGTATTGCTTGAAATAAGACTGGAGGTGTGTGAGACAGGAAGACGCAGCTGCTGCCCAAAGAGACCTCCAACCACCCCAAACCCACTCCATCCCCCCAGCCAGCTGAGGAGACAGAAACAAGGAGCCATGGAATAGCTTGGGCGGGATAATGAAGGATCAAGCGTGGCCAAGAGTTTGATCACAGAGGTTTGAGGCAGGACAAGCTCAGAACTTCCCCATCTTCATCCAATATCTGACCTGCAGAAACATTTACCCTCGATGCACCAGCACCTGAAACTGGTGTTCAAGCAGCCAGTTCAACCAGCAGCCCCTGAAACATTAAATCAAAGCTTTTCCTGCCTCAGCACAAAGGATATTCCCTGTCTCACATGAACATCCCACCTCGGAGGGCTCGGAGCGGGATCACATGGCACGAGCCAAGCAGCCAGCAAAGCTGTTCCCACGTCTGCTCATCCCAGCAGGTAGGTGTGAGAAGCCCAGGCACGCAGGAGGAGAGCTGCAGACAGAAATGTGTCAGGCCGTGCTTTATCTCCTCCAGAGCAGCACAGTTGGTGGAGAGGAGCTGGAAGGGAGGGAGGAAAAACAACACCGTGGTGGAGATAACTGAGATGTGAGCAGCGGTGCAGAAAGTAGGATGGAAGCAGGTGAGAACAATCCATTCCCCTCCTCCCACAGACGTTCTCTCCAGAAAAGATGCTTCATTCCACTTCCACAGAATTCCTGCAGACATCCCCAGGGCTGTTCACTCCGACAGCAATTTCAGCGGGACCAGGAATTTACCTGTTCAGCTAAAAAAAACCCCATGGCTGCTTCACACACATCCAAAATAAACTGTTCTGCGTGAAGGTATTGGCACCTCAGCAGCTCAGTCCCTCACTCTGGGATGGGCTCTCTGTCCTGCAGATTCAGCATATCCCACCTGTTGGTTTGGGATTACCGTCCCTCTCCAGTTAATCCTTGGCACAGCCAGCAGCTCATCGCCCTCCACGAGCTCAATCCGCGGCAGCGACTGTTCCCGAATTTCCTGAACAGGGTGCCCAGAGGAGCTGTGGCTGCCCCTGAATCCCTGGAAGTGTCCAAGGCCAGCGTGGACAGGGTTTGGTGCAACCTGGGATAGTGGAAGGTGTCCCTGCCATGTCAGGACAGGACGATGACCAGGAATGAGATGATTTTAAGGTCCCTTCCAACCCAAACCATCCTATAACTCTCTGACAGTTTCCTTACACCCAGCAGCCACTCAGCCCCAGCCTTCTGTGGCCCAGCAAATTTTCTTCAACCAGCAGTCTAAACAAATAAAACCGAAGCAACAGTCTCAGTCACAAGTTTTAGGGCAAGATTTTGGTGGTACTGAGTCTATCCAAAGCTTGTCTCCTGTCTCCAAAAGCAGAGATGACATTTTGTGGCACAGGGAGCAGATTGATTTTTCCTCCAGCGCATCCCAAGCACAGGAAATGAGTTCAGAAAAACCTCAGCGGACACACAACACCCAAACACAGCAGTAAGGAGGAAGGGAAGAGGGGATGGAACTTTACAGATCTGAGCTAAAGGCACTGGGGTAGGTGTAAGCAGTGAGTAACTGTGGGCCTTGTCCTGTAGAAAGGGTCCTATAGTTACACACCGCTCACTAAGAGTTTAACCCCCCATCAAAGACACTTCCATCAATTACCACAGCCTGACCTTTCATTACACAACTGCCATTAATACAACCAGAAAATTAGCAGCAAGGCCGTTTTCCCAGTCCTTGCACTCTTACTGTGCTCAGTACCACGGCTTCTGGGGAGTGGATTTATTTACTACAACCAGTTTACGACGTGTTTATTCTCATCTGCGCCGTGACCTTTGTGGTTGGGAAATCAGCAGTTATTAGAAGCAGCTAAAATAATACAAGATTAAATAAAATACCCACAGCATCATTAAGCTGTAATTATTATTGAAATACGACCTGAAAGAGATTCCATCTGTGTCAAACCCTCTCTCTTTAGATACACAGATATAGATAATATTTAAAAATAAACAGGGACAGATCTCTGTCTTCCTCTGTAGGTGTAATTATACAGAGACATCATCTACACACAGCCACCCTGGGTGTAAATTCCACCATGCAGATACAGTAGGCGGTGTATGCACGAGAAGAAAGTTATAAACTATATTTAAAACATGATCATTACTCAGAGTATTTGACACCTCGAGTATCAAGAGCTACATTTGCAACGAAATCATGTTCTGTTTGCTAATCACTCAAACACCAGCTTCCTATGAGCTTCCCCTCTCCTCCAAGCAGTGGACTCAGCTATTGAAAAGTCCAAGAGATATTTCCTGCTTGTCAGTTAAAGGCAAAGCAGAACTGGCTGTACTCAAAATAACAAACAAAACCAGTGCAAATTCCTCTGAGCAGGGGCTGGGTGCTCTGTGCTGACTCAGCTCCCCCAGAACACAGAGCAGAACGCAAAGCAGCCATCAGAGAAGCGCTTAAAACCCAAAACGAAACAAAAAGGCAAAACTAACCCTGTCCTGCACCACCAAATCAGAGGAGGCAGCGGCAGGAGCACGTTTCATATCGTCTCTGCTGATAAATCCCTTCATCAAATTTGGCCTCTCTGTGTGAGGTGAGCACGTCTCTATCAAATATTCCTGGTGGAAGCACTTACAGAAAAGACATGCTGGATGCACAGTTTTTGCTGCTCTTTACAAAAAACCATGAGAGAGGCAATTTTTAAGCATCACTCCACCAAGGCTGGAGTCACTTCTCATCACAGCAGACAGAGGAGGCTCAGGTTGGACATCAGGAGGAATTTCTTCATGGAAAGGGTTGTCAAACATTGCAATGGGCTGCACAGGGAGGTGTTGGAGTCCCCATCCCTTGAGGTGTTCAGGGAATGACTGGAGGAGGCACTCAGTGCTCTGCTTCAGTTGAAAAGGTGGTCACAGGTTGGACTCGATGACCTTGGAGGTGTTTTCCAGTCCAAATGATTCTGGGGCAAAGATTCGATGACACCTGTGGCTTTGGGGCCGTGATTGCGCCCCACTTTGGTGTGGGATTACTGTTAAAGGAGCAGCTGCATCCCACAGACACCTCGCACAAAGCAGCTTTTGGGGATCCTGGTCTCACCAACTTTGTGCAGACAGGTGGAAAACCCTCTCCTTGTTTGGGGTGATCTTCTCCCCCCACACCGAGTAGAAAAGCGCCTTTGGCCCAGCCCTAGGGTGTCACCTCTGGGCTCCAGCAAGGAAAATCTGATCTGTTGGGGGAGGCGCTCCTGGGTCTCGGTTTAGATCAGTAGAAAAGCGCCTTTGGCCCAGCCCTAGGGCGTCACCTCCGGGCTCCAGCAAGGAAAATCTGATCTGTTGGGGGAGGCGCTTTCCTGGGTCTCAGTTTAGGTCAGGCTCACCCCGCCTCTCCCACACACCAGCTCCATCCCTGTGGGACCAGCAGCAGCGAGGAGCCCTTGGGCTGGGCAGCAGAAGAAGCAGGTGAAGGTGAGGATGGAGCCTGCAAGGTTTGAAATCAGAACCACATAACATGTGTGATGTTGTCAACATGATGCCAACGGCAGGGACACAGATTCGACCCAAAACGCCCCTTCCGGTCCTACACCTGGGCAACAGGGCAGAGCTCTGCTCCCTGACCCTTCAGCAAGTCTGATGTAGCAGTGAGGGGTCAGAAAAGTCCTCCTAATGTGGAGCAGGGCACATTTTGGAGAGGACATTGATCTACCACCTTCCTTGACCTGCTGTGGTTTGAAATGAAGCCAAGGAAGAAATCAGGAACTAATCCAGCAGCTCTGGGAACGAAGCAGATCAAGAGTTTTGTTTTTCATTCCAAAGCCCCAACTGTGCAGAAATAACTGCAGAGAGGTGACTGGCAATGACCCTCTGGGGACGGTATGAGTGAAATCATGGTGACAAGGGGCTCAAAGCCAGAGGAAGAATGGGATAAACTGCAAAAAGGATGAAAAATATCCGGCTGACACATCAGAGACTGAGAGCAAAGCGTGGCTGTCCACGCTGGCACAGAGGCATCCCTGAGACTAAGAACTCTTGGCCTTCAGAAATCCAGAAGCACCAGCACCTTGGTAGAAGGGGAGCTGAGATGTTCCCAGGAAGAGAAAGGTACTCCTCCTTAGGCCAATTCTTCTGCAAAGATGGTTTTAGGAAGAGCAAAGAGGGAAATTTCACCTCAACCTCACCAGTTTTGCATCTACTGGGAAAATCACTTAAGAAATAAAAATAATCCCAGGCCCAGGTGCATTTGGTGGCAGTGGATGACCACACTGTCCCTTCTACCCTTTTAAACATTTGTCTCTTGTGGTGGGAAAACCAGAGCCTTCAGGAGGAGCCTCGGGCAATGGGACGCTGTGGTGGCAGAGGCATTGAGGAGATGCAGAACTCTGACACGAGCTCTTCGGGCTGAGGACGTTTTGTTTGAGGCAGGAAATCTCTTGGACACTGGAATATCAGGATAGGGCACCAAAATTTGCAAAGCTTGTGTGAAGCCAGCCATGGCTGGGGAAACACAAGACCAGTGAAGACTCATGAAGAAATCTGGGATTAATGAGGGTATAAACGTAAAGAGGATATAAAATGCCACTAACGAGGCACTCTGGAGGCTGTTTGAGCACCAAGCCTGCTTTCCCTGCCTGTGTACACCCCGAGCACAGCTTCCCTCCTAACTTATTCATGATGTTCTGGCAGCCTCGCCAAGTTCACCCCAACACAGCTCATGCAAAAAACAAAAGCTCGGAGCATTACAAAGGGCATTTCCCCAGCGTGCTGGAGGGAGGAGGGAGCTCACAGCGCTTTTCCAGGCAGCGTTGCAGCTCCAGGAGCTGCAAGGGGCAGGGAGGGAAGGTTGTGAACCCAGGCCAGCTCGGAGCTGCCTCTTCTGGGAAGTCAGGGCCTCCCACCGGGATGCGGAGTCAGCTACGAGGAGCAGGGTTTGAAGCAGAGCCACTGCGGGGAGCTGTTTCCAATTGGGACTCAAAAAAACGGGGAAAGGGATCCTATAATCAAGCTGCAGCCCTTCCACCTCTTAGCCCTCCTCACAGGCGCACTCAGGCTGAAAAAACAAAAATTGGCTCTCAGCAGCTTCCCTGGCAAAAAAAAAAAAAATTGGCACACAGAAGCTACCCAGACAAAAAAAAAAAAAAAAAAAGTAACAAAAAAAAAAAAGTCCATTTATTTTTCCATACTACTGAGGTCACTGTCTCCTGGTTATTGCTTGCGTCCTCCAGAGGAGCTGATATCCATGGAAAGGGCAGGAGGAGTGTGGTCACCTTCTGAACACCATGGGGCTGGTGTTCAGGCTGGAAAGGAAACAGTCACAGAGACTCGTGCTTTCAGGCTTTGCTAATTCCCTGCTTTTTTATCCCGTTGTCAGCCCTGGGAGATGTCCTCTCATGTCAGCACTGTAAGGAGGAGATATAACAAACGTGATAATGCCAGATGCTGCTGATAAGGGAGGGAGAAGAGGCAGGTAGGGCTGCTTGCTCCCCCCCAGGGAGAAGAAGTGAGATAAAACCACAGCTCAGAGCAGCCCAGAACCTTCCCCATGAGGATTCTGATTCCACTCAGCTGAGATTCTCTCCTCCTGCCATTCAGGGATGCTCAACACTGACTTGCAGCACCTCAAAAAGATCTGCTGGACCTTCAAGAGGGCATCACAGTGCTCACCCCAAAGAAACCCTACTCCTGCAGAGAAACTATGCTTTTTTTAAAATATTATTAACAATAAGTGCATTTGGCTCAAGGCAAACACAGAAAGTGTGGAGGTATAAAACCGCCTTGAAGAATATTCCCTTTAGTCCCTGCTAAGAGCATCCTACAAGATGTTGTCTTGGGGTGATTCTATGACCATGCTGTATTCTCCACCGCCTGTTTGATCTCTGGTGAACCTTTAAATTGCAAAGGGGAGGAAGAGAAGCCGAGAGAACTCTTCAAAGCGGCCAGCTTGACCTTGCAACTAGAATGTTTCGTATTCTTTTCTCTCCCGATTCTGACAACATTTGTTGGTTAGAGGACTTTTACTCTCTAGTCTCTTCGGCTTTCAGCGGAGAAGGGCCTGTGATCTGCCTCAGTGGCTTCTGTTCCTTTTTGGACTGTTTTTGGCTCGCTTTTCATCCCCGACCAGCTCCCATCTCCGGCCCTGCTCGGCGGGACCCTCCACGGGGGATCGTCGGACCCTGCCTGGCCTGGCCCGGCCCAGCGCAGGACTGCAGGTTTTACCTACAGAAAGAACTCTAAAATCCATAGTCCTCTTTTAGGGGACGGGGAGGGGGTTTCAATATTTCTTTTCTTTGCCCTGTGACAGCAGGGGACTCTGTTTGTTAAATAAATAGTTTTTTTCACTTTCATTTGAGAAATTATTTTCCCAAACCCATGGGGGAGGTGCTGCCGGGGCCTGCTTGCCTGGCAGGCAGGAGAGAGAGAGAGAGACATCCCTCTCGGGTTGTTTCCTCCTGGATTTGTGTCCAAACCCGCATAGATGTAATTCAGGTCCTTTCTGCATTTGACTCCTAGCAGGCTCTGCCCTGAGGGGAAGATGAGGATGAGGACAAAGCCCTGTGGCCAAGGGCAGCAATGGGTCAGGGTCAGGACCCCACCCCAGGCTGAAACCCAGCCCTGCTGCACCCGGGGGTGCAGGGAAGGGGAGCAGGTGATGGAAACCCAAGCCGGGCTCCAGCTGCCCAGCTGCTATAAATAACACCCTCTCAGGGAAAGGCGACGGAACAAACACAGCACCGCTCTGGCAGCGGGGCACGAGTGCACGGACACACACATGGGGCAGGGCACAGCAAGTGCAAGGCCAATCCAAACCCTGTGAAATTCATCCCAGCTCTTGGACAGGCTGATGAGAGCAACAATCCTTGAGTTTGGGGTTTTTTGTTTCAGGGAACTTCTGAAAGATTGGGCCTCTACTCAGCCCTTGTGAGAGTTCACCTGGAGAGTTACACACAGCTCTGGAGTCCCCAGCATGAAACATGGACCTAGTAGAGAAGGTCCAGAGGAGGCCACAGAGATGCTGCAAGAGCTGGAGCCCCTCTGCTCTGGAGCCAGGCTGGGAGAGCTGGGGATGATCACCTGGACAAGAGAAGGCTCCAGGGAGACCTCAGAGCCCCTTCCAGGGCCTAAAGGAAGCTTTTAACAAAGAGGAAGAGTAACTTTTTACACAGGCAGGTGCTGAGGCCCTGGCACAGGTTGCCCAGAGAAGCTGTGGCTGCCCCTGGATCCCTGGAAGTGTCCAAGGTCAGGTTGGACAGGGCTTGGAGCAGCCTGGGACAGTGGAAGGTGTCCCTGCCCATGGCAGGGGTTGAAATTGGACAATCTTTAAGGTCCCTTCCAACCTAAATCATTCTGTGATTCCATAATCTTAACCTGGCTCTATAGATTTTTTTAACTCCTTTGCATCCCCAGCCTATTCCTGGTATTTCCTGCCTTTGGCACACAGCTGAGAAACCCAGGGAGAAAAGTACCTTCAAAACATGGACTGTGTTTGTTCCAGGCCACCCTCACATCCACCTGCTCACAGCAGCCATGGAAAACAGTGACCCAGCTACAAATTAGGGAAGGGAGAGTGTGAATTTTGCAGCTTCAAACTTCTTGCGTGCCTCCTGCCCGGCCTCTCCCCAACATGCCAGCAAGGTTCAGCATTGCTCCCATTTGAAATAAGTCTCCCCACATAATTTAAAAATACCCCACTCTCATGCCAACAATAACTTTCTGCCACGCCACGCTGGCTCTGTATTTATAGCCATGGTTTCTTCATGCCACACACCCCTGCATTGCCCCCGCCAGCACATCCAGTCCCACAAAAAAGGATTTTGCTGTTTCAGCCAGCAGTGGAGACCCCCATTTCTGCCCAGGAGCGAGTTCCAGCCCCACAAGCACACATCCACATCAGCACAGAATTTCCCCACGCTTGCTCCTCAGCAGCAATGATAAGGCAAAGTCTCCCGAGGGTAAACACAAAGCTACAACCACTTCCATTTGAGCCATAATTGAAAATCAATAGGATTGGTAGTTGGAAATGCTCATGTGCTTAAAGCAGAGGTCTGGGAGTCAGGAGCAGGAGTGATTTCTTCTCCCGGCCATGACCATAAGGAGAGATTTTTTAAAGTTCTCTCAGCTTGTGATCCAGCACCAATAAAATGGAGATAATCCAGTGTTGGGTTGGAATTCACCAGAGCTTCAAAAGTGCTGAGGCAGAGAGGTGCTGGGACACGCTCAGAGAGGAGTTATTTTTAAATATATTGAAGTGAGAGGCAGCGAGGGATGCCGAGCCTCTCTCTTTTTATTTTTTTAGTACCATCAAAGAAAACTCTGCATCAGCAATCCCTGCTCCCCCTGACTGATGCCAAGGAGCAGCAGTGCCAGGACACCCAAATTGAGATCAGCATCCTAGTGCTGCCTTAGGTGGAACCATAGATAAAATATCCTCATTTGGAAGGCAGCAACAAGGATTGTCCAGTTCCCGGCCCCAAAAAGGACCACACAAAAAATCTCACCCTGTGCCTGAGAGCATTGCTCAAAGATTCCTGGAGCTCTGGCAGCCTTGGGACCATGATCATTCCCTGAGGAGCCTGTTCAGTGCCCAAAACTCCTCTGGGTGAAGAACCTTTTCCTGATATCCAGCCAAACCTCTCCTGTCACAGAGGGAGCCCATCCTTGCTATCGAAACAATGGACCTTGCTTACCATTCCCTGACCTCTGCCACCTGGAACCCCAGGAAAGGCACTCCCTCTTTATGGATATTGCCAGCAGGCTCTGGAAAGAAGGGATTCATTTCACTAACAGGGTGAAAGAACATAGTGCAGGTGAAGGGGGAAGGTGTAATTACAGATTTATCCTAAGTCAGGATCTGTGACAAGAGGAGAGGATAAAGGTGCCACCAGCTACATCTTCTTTAAATCAATCAATCAATAATCAATCTATTTCCCTCCTATCTCTCTCCCTCTTCAGCTGCAGAGAATTCCACCGTGCACTGCTCCACATCACCCATCAACAAGAGCAGGGGTTTCACCAAACCATTGCTCCAGTGTGAGGTTAAAATTAGGAGGATTTGCTGCTACGTGACTCTGACACACTGTCCCTCGGCCACGGGAACTGCTGTCCTGGTAAGAGCCCCTTAATAAAACAGCAGGGAGAACCTCTCATTTCTTCATTCTTCATTACAGCCCAAGCAGCACAACTCCTGTGGCACTCGAGGTTCGTGCCGCGCTGCCCAAGCCACTTCGCGCCTGTCCTTCAGCTCCAAAGCTGCTACCAGCTCCTGCCCAGCTCCAAACTTCTGCCAGCCGAGATCAGTAACACAAACCTTGTGCTTCCAGGCACGGGCAGCCTCGGTGGAAACCCTCCTTTTGCCCAGCAAGGCTCGGAGGTGTCATTAAGAATCCAATCAATGTGACGTCATGGGTGTAATTGAATTATGTGTATGCTCAGCAGACCCTTTCCACTTGGTATCCCCATTGGCTAATGTTGAATTATGATGGATCATACACAGGGATATATGAAACATGCATGAATAACCCAAGCATGCATTTTTAATGATACAATCCTGATAACTTCCCCCTCCTAACAAAATCAAAATGAATTAAACACAAGTAGCTGTCAGCGGCATTAAAGAAAAAAAAGGAAAAAAAAACCCTCATCATTTAAATGGCAACACAAAATGTTCCCTGAATTGCAGGGTGACTGGGACCGTTTGTTGTAATGATACCAATTAACATATCTATCCATTTAAAGTTTCCAGGGCAAGAAGAAAGAGCAGCTTGGGTGATATTCAGGGTAGGGAAAGAAAGGTGAGGATAATGGATAGCTGGGAGTGAATAGGGCTGAAATGAATGGGGTAATTCAGATGAATGGTCTGACAATGGCTGGATAATCCCCCAGAAGTGCATGTCCCCAGATATAGGACAGAGCTCGCAGGCTTGTGACATTCATTAAAATAAAATAAGGGTGAAACCTGCAAACCCAACAGTCAGAAATGATCCAAGTCAGGCAGAGGCCACGGGGCTCCGGGGGTCTGGCTTGAGGCTCTGCAGTGGCTGAGTTAATGGGAACATCCCAGAGGATGCTTTGGCTATAGTGGCTTTGCTTTGGGGCACAGAGGATTTCTTGAGGTCGATTCCACACCTGTATTCCCTGATTTAACTGATCACGATCAAAGAAGAGGGAATCACTTGCAGGAATGCTCTGGCATCTTGGATCTGCATTCTGAATTACGGCTGAGCTCATCCTCCTCCAGTCAAGAGCCATCTTCGCCATCCCTGGAAGTGTCCAAGGCCAGGCTGGATGAGGCTTGGAGCACCTGGGATAGTGGAAGTTGTCCCTGCCCATGGCAGGGGATTGGAACTGGATGATTTTAGCATCCCTTCCAACCCAAACCACTCCATGAGTCCATGAGAAGGAGGCAACGTGGATCCAGGTCTGTGTGTCTCCATCTATCAGAGCCATCCAGATAATCCCTTACCTTCTACCACATCAATTTATCAATATTAATTACCTAACAAGCTCTCATAAGCACTCTGCCCAGGGTTATAGCTCCAACTACCTGGGCTAACACTGTTCTGATTCCTAAATCCCTGGAAAAAATGGGAAGCAGCTCTACCAAAAAAAAAATAAAAAAAAAAATAAAAAAAAAATCCAATTTTTAAAGATAAGTCCTTGGGAACTTCTGGACTTCTAAAGGTTTCGAGTCATAAAGAAGAAAAGTGTGCTCCCACTCTGCAGATGAGGAGTTTCTGTGTATTCAGTGAAAATCTGACCTTTCTGTCTCGTTGCAGATTTAGGATAAAGCAGAGTGTCACAGACCTTGTCCCTAATTGCAGACAGGCTGAAGACAGTGGCGGAGGACGGAGCCGCCAGAGATCCCAGGATATGTCTCCTAACAAGCTCATTAGCTCCAACATCAGCCCCCCTGTTCCTCAAAAACTGACCCAAGGCCTCTCAGGATTTGTGCTGGAGCAGCAAATCCTTCGGAAACCTGCGGAGGGGAAGTCAATGCACTTCATAACAGATGAGTGAAGGGCTGTCCTTTGCAATCAAAAGTGAGTTAAATAAATAGCTGAGAGATGTTTATCTCCTCCCAGTGCCTTGCTTGCCCTCTTACAGGAATTTAGCACGCCAAGAACTACCAGGTCCCACATTCTGAAGATGTTGGGACCAAGGGTAAAGCACAATTCAAGGAGGAAGCAGGGTCAAGGAAAAACCCCTCTTTCCCAAGTGCAGCAGAATAACTCATTAAGGACAACTTCTGTGATTAAGGGAACAATTTGCTGTCAGCCCAAGGACCTTCAGGTTTACTCCTGGTGTGTAGCTTGGGCAAATCCAGAGTTTCTGCTGTGATGTCCCCCATGAAGTCACCCCTCCAGCATGTCAGAAAGGGAATTTGGTGACCCTCTCCTTAAGGATTGTAGTTATTTATATAGAAATTAGGCAGATATCTCCAAGGAGGTGGCATAAATGATGCTTTGAGTTCTGCTGACTGTACACACAAGGACATCCTGGCTAGGAGGTGATGTGAAATCACACTCAAAATTAAATATCTGCCTCTTTTCCAGGTAAATCAACTTTAGCTCAGAGCCTGAATGGTTTTGCTCTCTCTGCAGCTCCGAGACAGTCCCGCTTCCACACCTGTCAGCAGAGCTGGGAGGATAAATGCAATTATTGATTTGATCTGCTGGGCAGCCAAATCCTACAGCTGGAGAATCCAATTGGCACCTTCAGCAGCATCCACAACACCCAACAGAGACAACCACAGTTTGGTTGGAGCACCAAAACTTCACTTCCCTTCAAAAAAAAACAGCAGAGGTTTTTTTTAGGGAACTGGTATTCATCAGGAGAGGAGGACTGGGAGAAGACACCTTGATTTCTAAGGATTCATACAACCTAAAATGTCAGCATTTCTGATGCAGCAAGAGCTCAGTGCCCAGAGTCACATCGCAATTTTCCTGACCATGGCTTTGAGTTTGTGAGAGAGGTGAAGCACCATGCCTTGAAGGGATCGTTGGTGACCAGAGCTGGGAACTGCTCTTCACAGACAAATCATCCCTTAAAAGAGCATTACTGACTTACACCAAAAATTTCCAATTGAGGTGTTTATTTTTTCCCCCCCTTTCTTCTTTACACTGACTTCTCGGTTGTATGCAAATGTTAAATCATGGCATAATTTAGAGACAGGGTTTTCTTCATTTTAAAGAGAGTCAGTTGATGTTTTGTGAAGGAAAACCTGAAAGAAAAGATGCTTCAGCTTTGTTAAATTTCAAAACTAAAATCACTTCATAAAAAGCTGCTCAAAGATGGCACATCACTGGGAGATACTTAAACGCAGACAGCAGGTTTTTAGCTGTTCCAGGGAAACCCTCCTGTTGAGCAGAACGAGGGCCACGGGGTTAAAACACAGCCATCAGAACATTTATTGCTTCATTTTTGTGAAGCCATTAACCACAGGAGGACCCCAGATGTGCCACAGCTCCGGCAGCTGGAGAGAAATTCAATCCCCACATCAGAACCTAATTTATGACCAACCTGTTGGGAGGGGGCAGGGAAGTCAGGGATACACAGGGAGCTGGGGGAAGCCATGTGTTGACAGAGCTCAGGCCAAGCCCTTGCACAAACACAGGTGGAAGGAGCCCCCGCTCCCATCAGGGAATTTATGGACGTGGAAATTTTTGCATCTGAAAGCAGCTGAACCCCAACACCAGCTGAATACCAACAAAAAACAGCTTTGAACTCCGGGTTCAGCTGCCTGGGAAGCATCAAGATGAAATCCAAGGGGGGCTGTGCTGAGGGCAGGACAGGCTCACTGCAAGTGGCAGCCCATTCCCTGAAGAACTCGGGGAAGAGCAGAGCAGGGATGGAGAGAGGGGAGTGATTTGCCCGAGGTCGTGCTGCAATCAGCAACAGAGCCAGGAATAGATCAAGGTTTTTCCTGCTCTGCCATGATGTCACACCGAGTTTTTTCTGACCATTCCTCGTGCTCTCCACGTCACCTCCAGCCCGAGCTGGCCTTTCCCACCCACACCTGCTCTGCTCCATTCGGCTCCTTCTACGGAACTGGCTCCTCTCCACACTTTCCCCTTTCGGGGTCTGCCTGCTCCAGTTACTTGTGCCCTTTTGACTGCAATTTCCTGGGTGTCAGGGCCTCCTGCAACTGGAATCGTGCACCTGAGTACTGCTGAAAGTACCTTGATCTCATCTTTGCATGCCTAAATACTTCCTCGCTTCTTTAATCCACTCCATCCTGCCAACTCGAGTCTCCAAATCACATGGAAATATGCCAGGCATTCCAGAATACTCCTCAAGTGTGCCGTGTCGCCCAAAGCATCCTGTGGTGCTGGTGCAGCAAAACTCACCTGAGTGTGACTGTCAGATGTGTAATCCCAAGGAGATCCCAGCCTCCTCAGCCACTCCCAACTCCCTGAATTCGCCAGCAGTGCCCCTGGTCACTGCAGATGCCATAAATTCTGCAGGTTTTCTTTCCCTTTTAAGTGAGACTAAAGGTTTTTCCCTCAGCTTTTGGCAGTTTTGGGAGTGTTTGTAATGGCATCGAAAGGAATCCATGGATCAGGGGGTGCTGATGTGCCAGCTCTGTTCCAGCCCCTTTTTCCCCCCTAAACAACCTGAGCTGAAGTTGCAGCCCACTGTCCCCTCTCTCATCTATATTCTTTGCCAGCTCCAGGTGCACGGTCCAGGTAAGAGCCCCTGACCTTCACAGAAGAAGTTGGATTCCACCTGCTGTAGAATGAAGAAAATACCAAGGACCAAAAGAAATGACCCCATCTGAGCACGTTAATCAAATTGCCAGCAGGAAAACCCCGCATAAAATAACCCTGCACTGAGCTTTTATTATCACCTCACGACCACAAACTCTTGATGAGACCCTTATCAAAGCAGAGAAACACCATTACTGCCACTTACAGCCAGGGAACAGAGAAATAAGGGATGTTCACATCTGAACAAGTTGCCCTCAGCTCTTAGCTCTAATGGAGAGAAAAATGATATTTTTGGACATAATTCACCTGCCCTGGTTTAGGGCAGTTTCATTCTCTTGCAGAATGAGATGAGTTGTGTGCTAAAAGGTCTGATTTCTCTCCCTGGAGTGGGAAGGAAGTGGGCAGAACTTCCTGGGAATGGAGATATCCCCATTTAATGAGATGAATCCCCACTCTCCAAAAGGTAGGTCCATAAAAGCCAGTAACAAAGCAGGAACTGAGTTCAGGATTCTTATGTTTTAGTCTGATCAAACAGTAAATGGGCATGGAAGGTGAACAAAGCCAAAGGGTCACCCCAGGAGTAACAAAATTGCGGGGCCTTGAAGGAAGCTCCTTATGGGCAAGGAACAGAGAGGATGGAAGAGGGAAAACTGGAATATCCTAAAAAGCAAATTAAAAGGACATTCAGGCAAGGTGATTAGTGGAAGAAAGGGGACAGATGACAGGGCAGCAGAGATGGGGGCCACACTGCCCATAAAATGCTGCAGATGTGAGGATGATCCAGAAGAAGCACACACTGAGTGTCCCAGGGAATAGAGATGGAAAAAGCCTTGCTAAGACATCATCCCCAGTCCAGATATTGCTAAGGAGGAGCTCAGTCCTTTCCCAAACATCATCTTCCCACCCTCTTCTTCATTTTAATAACTGCAGGATAAACAGGGAGAGCAGACAGATAAGTCAGATCATCCAGAGATCACACAGGGAACATAACAGGGAGCAGATCCCGCCACAGCCTGAAATCCTGAGAGTGAACTTTCCGGGAGTTTGACTCCAATTCCAAATTTTGCAGCTTATTTTTATTTAAAAAATAAAAATACAGAAGTAGATTTGGGAACCAGGTGACCAGGCTGACACCTGTGCATCTTGGAGGGAGGAACTGCAAGGTGGCCACCAGCACCTTTCCATCAGGAGAGTGAAAACAAAAAAAAGCAAGAGCTCAGCTCCCTGCGAGCAATTAAAGAGCAGTTAATGAAATCACCTGCCACAGAGAATTGACAAAACATAGAAAGTAAGTCCCTTCAGAGTCTGCCAGAGCATCCCTGGCACAGGCAAGGGGCCTGCTGGCTGGGGTATATTTAGTGCCAGTGATCTCATCTTTCCTAGCAGCGAGGAGAAGGGCAGCACTTCCATGGCAGCGTGAGCTCGGAGAGGGAAGAGCCTGAGAGTCCCTTAACAGGGAAGGAAGCAGCACAGAGGCTGCACCACAGGACAGGAGTCAGGCACGGGCTGCAAAATGAGCAAGGTGAAAACCTCAGGAGGAAAAAAAAAACCAACAAAAAACAGAATATCAATATTGGTTAATAAACAATGGCAAGATCAATGTAATGAGTTTGGGGTTATTCAGCTCCTGTTGCCCCATCCCAGCCTGGGACTGCTCAGAGCTTTTCTGGACAGGTAGAGCTCAGATCCTCCTTGCCAGGTACCCTGGTTCAAGCTAAGATTAATCCTTTTTTAACAGAAGGGCGTAAAACACCTTGGTGAACAGCACTGCACCTGTACTTCCACCCATTGTGCTGACAATTTGTTAAAGCAAAGCATTGGAATATTAATTACAATATTAATTACAATAAAAAAAACAATCTCCTGCCCTCCCTCTCTGCCAGTCACTTAAGAAGAACCTGATTCCTCTAAAAACTAAGAGGTTGGCTTAAAAATCATGAATTAACAATCAGTGCTCAGCTTTAGCTTGCTATTATAGTTACTATCAGTGTCAGGATGCATTTGGGACTGTATTTATGTTATATTTACCTGCATCCCCTCAGCCCAAGCAGCCCCCTCCCCTCAAAATGAGAATATCCCAGTCATGTGCCCCAAAGCCAAAGCCATATTTTACATCTCTAAATGAACAGATGTAATACACCAGGGCAGCCCTGCACTGCTCACCATCTTAAAATATACTCTTTTCTTGCTATATTATGATAATTTATTTCACTGCTGGGGCTCCCAGGTGAGTTCAATTCTCCAGCTTCCAAGCAGACAAAAATGCTAACCTGGCAGAAGAAGTTTAACAAAGAGACTAAAGGCAGCAGTCTCATAAGATCTTCCACCTCTCCATATATATTGCAGGCTAAGACAGACGTGCAAGGAAAACAGAGACATACGCATTTGGAAATATTTTCTTTTGTTTTTCCTCTCTCTCTATGAATAGAAAATTTAGCTAAAAATTCAGAATTTGGGTGGGATTTGGGGAATTAATTTACATCATCACAGGGGGAGAAGGGGCTTGAAAGCATCAAAAGATTTTGACTTTTCCGTCTCGCAGTAGAAATATCTGTGAGAACTAATTAAACAAAAATAAAAAAAAAAGAAAGGAGGGAAAGGGAGGGGAGGAGGTCAGATAACCATAAGTGGTTGTTTCATAGACCATACAACTTTCACAGCTTGTTTGTTGTATTGAAAGAGAGAGGAGGGAGAAGCAATCAGTTTTGATTTGGCACGGGGCTGCGTTTGGGTTGGGTTTATTTATTTCTTGTGAAGTTCTCCTCCGTTCTGTAAGAAAACAACAAAACGAGTTATTCTCATTGTGAGAGGCACTCCAGCCTAGCAGGATGCCAGGGTCCCACCGCTCTCCAGCACACGGGTGCTGTCTGAAAGGCAGGACAAGTGTCCTGATCACTCAGGTCCTCTCTATCCTCACCATCTTCCCTTAGACCCCGAGGAGATCAATCGATGGCGCGTGAAACCCGAGAGAAACCCGCAGAAACTTGTGAGCAGCGGGGGGAGAGATCAAAGTGCCTGCGGTGTGGGAAACCACATCCACCCCAGCAGATATCACAAGCCATAAACTCCCCCTGATAACCCAGCCCTGATCAACCACATGAGAAACGAGGCAAGCGCAGGGAGATTTGCACAGTGCCAGCCCTGGTGGTGTTTAATTAGATTTCATCAGGAGGGGTCCTGAAAAATTCATACCATGAGCTCTCTGCCAGTCTCAGTGATAACCTTTTTCCCCTGGCATCACTGGAATTTATTGCCAGCTTCAGTTTAAAAGAAAAAACAAACCAGAAAAAACCACAAGAAGTCAAAAGGATGACTGCAGAGCTCATCCATGAGGATCTCAGAGCAGTGGTTTGCACTGCCAGGATGCCACAGATCGAGTGTGCTGGGGTCCTTTGCCAATGCACCACATCAGCTGGAAAAACAACCCTCAGCAAAGCTTCCCAAAGCCACCAAAATCCCCCAGGAGTTGCTGTTTTGTTACCCAAAGTGAGCCAGCCCTGTGAATCACCAGCAGAACATGCTTGGCACGACAGAGTGTAACCAGAGCCGAAAGCCACAGAGGACTCGCTCCCAACTTTCCTCTCCAGCCTTTGCTTCTCCTGGCACCCCTAGGGACCCCAGCCATCTCTCTTTAGAGCCTTGGAGCGTTTCAGTGGATTCCAGCACACACTTCCAGGCTCACTACTCCAAGGAGGATCCCGGTTCGATGCCTACTGGATGAACAACTCTCAGGAGTGATGTTCCATGGGATTAAGGGGTATCTCCATTAGCACAGCCCTGCCATCTCTAGACAACAACTCAGCTGGCAAACCTATTTTTTGGGAGGGTTTTGAATTCAAATATCACTCCAACTCTTTATAATTCAATGCCTCTTTTTAGTATAGAGGATGAATGACCATCCTTGGTGCCACAGCGACATTGGCCAGAGTGAACAAATCCAAGCAATGAGAGTCCAGATGACAAAAACATCATTGACATCAACCCACATTTGACACCTGCAGGTTACAGACAAGTCTGTAGGTTTAGCTGCTGCTGTCACAGCCGGGAAGATTCTTTTGGGCCACCCTGGGCACAGCATCCCAGGGGGACTTGGCAAATCTCATCTTTGATTAACTGCCCTGGTCCAGTCTTCAGTCCATATTTCTACACCCCTGACCCAGCAATCAGAGCTTTTTTAATTCCAGAAGGGGCCAGGAACCTGCAGCTCTTCCATATGGTTTCATTTAGGAGAGGTGAGAGGCCACTGACAGGGTTTTGGAGGTTAAAGGAAAAAAAACCCAAAGCAAAACAACAAGACAAGTGTCAGAACAAGCAGGAGCATATCCCTGAATCTCACACAGCAACACTCCCGCAGACACCAGATGGACTGGGGCCTACGAAAACCAGCACAACTCCTCACACACCAGTCCAACAACCGGCAATCCATCAAAGCTTGGGCGCTCTCCAGCCAGGCTGCCACCACGGAACGGGACATGAGGAAGCCAAAGAGTCTTCAAAGCAAAATGAAAAGCACGAGGGGAAGGGCTCAGGTCGGAAAGGAGCAAGGGGGGTTTTATTTCTGCTTTTATTTCCCAAGCCCTACCAGCAGCACTCACAACTCCTGGATATGCTGGTGGCACTGAAGCTCCCTCTCAGGGGTTCACACAGCCTCGCCACACATCAGGACATGGGGTGTGTGCAGGGAAGACGTGGAGAGAGGTCTTCAAACCATCCCCAGCGCAACGCTGCTTATCCTAACAAAGAGAGGCACATTCCTTTCTGCCTTTTAATTAAAAGCTGGCTCGTAAATCAAACCTCTGGTTCCTACACTTCGTTGTCATTTGAGGGAAAGGCTCTTTTTCCAAGGCTCCCTCCTGCGGTCCCTTCTCCAGCTCCAGTAACACAACTAATTACACTACTTCTGTTTGCTATGAACTCGCCCTGCCTTTGCAAGACCAGGAGTTGGACTCTGATCACCACCACAAATGCCTAATTATGGGTCACAAACCAAACAAAGCCTCCCCCAGATTAAACATCAGCAGTGGGGAGGAGACAATTACTGTTAAATAAGAATTCTCCTGTATTTCCTCAGGGGTATCCCACAGCTGGTTTTAAATTAAAGGGTTCCTAGAAGTGGGCTGGGAGAGCTGCTTAAGGCAGATTCTTTTCACAGTGCAGTAGTCAGAGACCAAAACCTTCCAGGCATGTGTTTACTTAAGAGGTATTTTTTGCATTCACAGACATATTTGCACAAAATAAATTTCAAAGTTTTGTAGCTGTGGCTATTCTGTTTTCAGCCCCTCCCACCCTACTCTGCTGTCCCTGCACAGCAGTGATTTCCAGCACCTGGGAGATGAGCTAAAGGTGTCAGTCCAGACTGCAGCAAAAGCCCAGCTGAGACTCAACAGAGCCAGAGTCAACTTCAGGAGTGAGCGGTGGGGACACAAAACTTCTGTGCAAAACATTCCCCATGGGCACAATGGGATCCTGTAAAGAGCTTCAGAGAATCACAGAATATCCTGAGCTGGAACGGACCCACAAGGATCATCAGTCCAGCTCCTGGCCCTGCACAGACACCCCAACAATCCCACCCTGTGCATCCCTGGGAGTGTTGTCCAAACGCTCCCAGAGCTCTGGCAGCCTTGGGAATGTGCCCGTTCCCTGGGGAGCCTGGGCAGCACCCTCTGGGGAAGAACCTTTCCCTGAGATCCAACCTTGACACAGCTCCAGATGTTCCTTTGGGTCCTGTCCCTGGTCACAGAGGGAAGAGATTGGTCTCTGCCCCTCAGGAGGAAGCTGCAGACCATGGTGAGGTCTCCCTCACACTCCTCCGCTCCAGGCTGAACAAACCAAAATTACCTCACCCACTCCTCATATGGCTCCTCCTCATATTCATCGTCCTCCTTCAGGACTCTAATAGCTTTATATTTATCTTTCTTCTACTGCGGCATCCAAAATTCCGCACAGGACTGGGAGTGAGAGCGAGGCAGGGCAATCCTCTCCCTCAACCACCCAGCAGTGCTGTGCCTGATGCCTTTCAGGACGTGCTTGGCCCACATTCCATTTGCCACTGAGCAGAGAGAGCAGGAAACCGAACCCGGATCTCTCTGCCAAGGTCCACGTCCCCAGCAGAGCCCGTTCCTGTCCTCTGCCCATCCCTTCCTCAGGACAGGAGCTGTCAGGTTGTGATGTTTACATCCCCCCAGGCACAGCAGGGATCAGTCATCTGGCCAAAGGGAGAGGGAGGAGGTGAGAGACTGAGGAGGCGATTTTGGGCACAGATTTGGCAGCAGGGTGGTGAGGGGGATAGAGAGGAGGGCGGTGAAAGGAAGAGATGGATGCACAGAGCCTTATCAGGCACTTGCTGTTCTTTCAACTGGCTCCCCGATAACATACGGAGCTTAATCAAATATGCAAATGATGTCCTATCTAGAGACAAGGGAAATAGAGAAATAAACCCAGAGACCATGCATGAAAACAAGACGATAAAATGAGGGAGTGGGGAGAAGGTTTTCTCTTTTTGATAAAATTATTTCAAAAGATTAAATTAAAGCAAAACTAATTAGGAGAACCGCACTTAAGCCGACTTCCCTTAAGAAGGGTCAGCAGGCAAGAGGCATTCGAATCAAAGGCAGATGCAAGAGGCACTTCAAGGGCTCCCTGAAAAGTCATTATCCCAGTCAAAAAGGAAGGGGACAGAGAGGAGGAAGGCATCACAGGAGCCTTTTTGGCTGGGCGTCCATCCGGGCATTCAATGGAGTGTACGGAGAGTTAAACAGCCTCTCTGTCCCCCTGGAGAGCAGGAGGAGCAGGTGAAGACCAAAGCTGATCACCTGATGCTCCAGCCCCAGCATTCCTCCGAGAATAAAGGGACAGAGAGAAGCAAACGGACCAGAGGGACATGGGAATACATTTGCTTTTCCTTGTATCCCACCCTCGCACAATTTCCATCGGCAGCACAGCCGTGCCAGGCTCCGCAGCCTGAACACCCCAGAGAGCTGCTGACACCATGCAGAAAATCACCTGCCACCACAGGGCAGGTGACAACCAGCAGCACAGCAAGCTGTCCCCCGGGAGGCTGCAGGACCCACGGATTCCAGCAAGGAACAGGCAGCGGGACGTTGTTACCTGTCTCCTCGTGTTTGGTGTTGTCACTAACGTCCCCCTGCCTGCACAACGCACATCCTCAGCCCTCTGTGGGGAAATCCAGCTCTGCACAGCTGTCAAGTGCAGGCTGCATTTAAAGGAAAGGTTTGAAGAGATGAAGGTACAACCTGCTGCCGTTCCCCGGCTGCAGTTGGCTTGCTGGAGCCTGCTATTTCTCCTGGAGCTGGGAGTAAAAACACACAGTGCAGCACTGCTGGTGTAGAATTTGGAGGGATTAGACAGTTATTTGCAAATCTCACTGCATGATCACAAGATTCCACCTCTGACAAGGCTCTGAGTCACAGCTAAACCAGAATATCCCAGAAAAAAAGAACAGCACTCGACACATGTAAGGAAAGCACCCAGCAAAAACACAGCTCAGCCAAACCCCGCACACCAGCACGGAGATTGCTGAGTAGTCAGAAAGCAGAGAGGGGTACTTGAAGGAGAGACAGGGAAAATTAATTGCTCTCTGCCAAAAAGCAGGCTCCAGCTCTTCCTAGGAAGAGCAGCCTTCGCATCAGGAGAAAAAAAGGGAGTTTTCCTGCTGCAGTTAGACACTGCAATAAGCTGCAGCATGAGACGTGGACAAGTTGTAGCTGGAAGTCCCAGAGCAATGGAAATGGGGGGAATGAGGGATGTGAGAGGCAAAGCAGCCATGGAACCCTTGGTGGGTATTTCAAGCAAGTGTTGGCTGCACCAGTCCAGCAGCAGAGCCTGGACAGAGCCCCTCGGATGTGGTTTAGGGCAGAGGATGGATCACAGGGTAACCCAGCCTGGAAGGGACCTCTAGTCCAGCCTCCTGCTCAAAGCAGGTTCTGCTGTGAGATCAGACCAGGTTGTTCTGTCCCTTCTGGCCTTGAAAGTCTCCAAGAATGGAAACTGCTTCTTCAAGGTAGTCCTGATGGAAAAAAAGTTTCTCCTTATTTCCAGGTGGAATTTTCCCATGTCAGCTTATGCCAGCTGTTCCACATCCTCTTCTCACTCACCAACAGGAAGAGCCTGTCTCCAACTCCTCAATAACCTCCCTGCTGACAAGGGAATGCTCTTACCAGGTCCCTCCACATTTTCTCATCTCCAGCCTGAATACGCCCATTTCTCTCGTCTCTTCTTCTCAGGGCAGGTTCTCCACCTCCTGGCCAAACTCTTCACCCTTTCCTGAACTTGTTCTGGTTGATCAACAGAGTTTTTGCTCTGAGGAGCCTAAAACTGGGTGCAGTATCTCGATATGGCCTGGCAACTGAGCCCAAGGTGATCACCTCCATCCAATGGCAGTGCCCCTATTTGCAAATCCTGCATCTTTGATTTCATGGAAACAGAATCCATTCATTTTTAGGTGATGTTTTAGGACTTCATGATCACCAGCCAATGATTTTTACACGATCCAAGAGAAACTGCGCCACTGCCCAATGTCCACCTTGATACCCAACACAAGCATCAAGTGCAGAGTTCACCACAGCTACCAAAACCACAACTCTGAGTGCTTCAGCCAGAAAAATTAACTACTTTCCAGGCATCTAAGCTGGCAACAACCTCTCAAAGAGGGGCTGCACATCAAGGTAGGACACAGACAACTGCAGACATCAAATTCTAACAGGAACGAGCATCGCTCCGTCACAAGTGAAGCACCTGGACTCCTGCTGGCTCAGGAAGCTGTGAGGAGAGGCCAGGGTGAACCAGCTCCTCTTGCAGAAACCATCTTCCCAGCAGGAGCCACAGCCTCTCCAGTGTGTCTTCAGAGCAGTCAAGTCCACTTGCCAAACAGCTCGGGGAAAAAATAAAATTTCAAAGAACCCCAAGTCTTTCAATGAAGCAGAGGGAAGGAGAAGGGAGCCGAGTTTCCCTGCTGGCATTCACACAGGGCTGTCAGCTGTAGAATTCCCTCCAGGGAATATCAACCTGAGCAGGGCTGCTTGTTTTGTGTGTGTTCAGAAAGCCCCTGGCCTGGAGAAGCAGTGGGGATCTCTGGCTGTGCCTGCAGTTGCCACCACAGTGACACCACACCACACATCCCGTGCATGGCAATCCCAGCCCTGCCACATCGGCTCCAGCTCCTTGGATGGGAGGTAAATTCCAACCTCTGGTTGGAACTGTGACACCAATTCCATGGGCAGGGACACCTTCCACTCCACCAGGTTGCTCCAAGCCCCATCCAGCCCGGCCTTGAAGACTTCCATTCACAACTTAGCTCTTCCCCAACACCACTGGGAGAGGGGCCAAAATGAGAACTGCAAATCCCAGCTCTCAGATTTTAGATCCTCCGTGTGGTGCTTTGTCTTTGGATCCGAGGAAAGCAGGGTCCCAAGGGTTCAGGGTTATCCAGAGGATGGATAACCCATGGAACTGATCAATACTAAAAGTTCTCTCCTAAATAGAGTTGACATCAGGTGGTAAGTACTGGCCAGATTTCAGAGCTGTCTGATGTGAATGAAAGCCTTTACCCCACACGACATTCCACATCTAAAAACCCTTCAAAGACCACAAACTGATTGGATTTGATGAAAAATGAAATACAGCCCATGGAGTGGAAGTGTTGGTTTTTAAGCTAAAGTTCTCTCTCTGCAAGGAATTCAGCTTAGAAAAAGCTTTGAGTGAAATATTTGGATGGAATAAAAAGAAACCAAACAATTTCTTACAGGGATGTTTCAAATAAATGAAAATTTCTACTACTCCATTTTCAAATAAACATTTCAAAATAGACTAGAGCTTTGTTTAGTGAGAAATGCAATTCCTAGGGCTGTTCCCAGGCTGATATTTGTAAGCTCAACTCTCCCTTTACAGCTGCACCTACACACAGAATAATTGCAGGTAAGTTGTATTTCTTTGAATGGAAATGATCTGCACAAAAGCAATGACCCATAAATTAAATGCCTGGGTAAAGAATACAAGGAATACGGAATACTGCTACTCTCCCTTAGTGATGCCAGGTACTAGTGGCACCTGGAAAAAAAAATCCAAACCAAGCACACAAAGCATCTCCACGGGTACATCCCTGCTTTTCTCCTGCCACTGGAGTGAAGAGCCAAGCGTGAGCAAAGGAAAAGTAAAAATCCAGGGGATTTTGGCACCTGGCTCTTTTAGAGCAAAGTGGTTTGCAGGGAGAACATCCCCAGGAATAACTCCTGTGCTGTTTGCAGGGAGACAAAACAGACATTTGTTAAACTCTATTTCTATTCTTCCAAGTTGGAAGAGACCTTCAAGATCATCGAGTCCAACCTCTGTCCCAACACCTCAACTAAACTAAAGCATGGCACTGAGTGCCACATCGAATCTCTTTTTAAATACGTCCAGGGATGGTGATTCCACCACCTCCCTGGGTAGACCATTCCAATATTTTATCACTCTTTCTGTAAAGATTTTCTCCTAATATCCAACCTATATTTCCCTTGGCGCAACTTAAGACTGTGTCCTCTTGTTCTATCAGTTGTTGCCCGGAAAAAGAGACCACCCCTCACCTCACTACAACCACCTTTCAAGAAGTTGTAGAGAGTGATAAGGTCCCCCCTGCGTCTCCTCCTCTCCAGGCTAAACCACCCCAGCTCCCTCCGCCGTTCCTCACAGGGCTTGTGTTCCGAGCCCCTCACCAGCCTTGTTGCCCTCCTCTCAACTCAAGTGAGGTTGTTGGTGTTTTTTTTGGTTTTTTGTTTTTTTCATCTCCTGAAAGAAATCACTAAACTCCCAGGGGTGCCAACTGAATTTCAGCCATGGGTTTTGCCTGAAGCGTTCCCCAGGGTACAGAGGAGTTCACTGCCAAGGAAGCCCACCAGGATCCCTGGATCACACAAACTGTGGGAACACTCCTCAAAGTGGTACAGACACGTGGGAGCACCATGGGACAGCCAGCACAGGAGGAAATCACAGGTACTGGGCTCTAACTCAAGCACAGCAAGATTAAACATTTCTCATTCAACAATACCACAAGTGATCAGGAGCTGGTTTTCCATCCCACCTGATTGGTTAAGGTGTTTGAGGTGATCACACACCTCACAGCACTTAATGCCTTCATTTTCTCCAATCCTTTTTGAGCAAGGAAAATATTCTCGACCATTTGCAGGAGCAAAAGTGAGGCATGAAGACACATCAGAAGCTCCTGGCAGAGCAAAGAACTGAACCTACTCCTCCCTGGGCCACCCTTCTCCATCCCCAAGAAGCCACAAACCCCTATTAAACCTTTAATCCAAGGATAGTGGTTTCTATGTGTTAGATATTTTCCATAGCTCTTCGTTTTTATCCTATTTATTTCTTCATTCTGCAGGGCCAGGCTGCGCCGAGGACGAGGCAGCAGAATTGGAGGGAATATTTCTCCAGCGCATTATTCCGTGCCTTCCTGATGGACTGCACACGGAGCTTTGTGAATGAGCAAGGGTTGCAGAATGTATTTTGCCTGGGGCAGTGGAATAGCTGGGGCCAACCGTGTCATTCGGTTTCACTCGCACTTTCCCTACCCTATCTCTATCTCGGTTTTTCCTTTTCTTTCTCTCTTTGTTGTCTTGGTTACACGGGCAGACTCCTGATACTCTGCTAGTGTTCATTTTAATGATATGTTCCTGTAAAGCACAATATTTTCCTTCAGTTGTGTGCGCCACTGGATAAATTCCTTTGACACATGTGACATTTGTATATCAACTAACAGATATTGCTTTATGACTGTGGGTATTTTGCAGAGCATTCATGGATCGCATAAATCAAAATCTGATACACAGTCTGCCACTTTCATATATAAAAAAACCCCCACACAGAGAAGAAAATACTGAAACTGCAGGGAAAAAAAAGCAGCAAAGTTTCTCCAAAACCATCTTGTAATGACTTGCAGCGTGTCTTCTGAGCACAGAATAAATCCTGCTATCTTGGGGATAATCTCAGAACTCCTCTTTCGTGCCATCCAAAATATTCCACTGCAGCTTGACCGAGTAACTGCACTGCACCAGGAGAAGCAGCAGAGTGTGACACGCCTGGTAGGACCCAACAGCACCAAAAACAAAAAAATCCCACTTCCTGGGATTTGTCCAGGAGTTTCATCTAATCCTACAAGGCTTACTCCAATTTACCACTGTTTTTGAACAGAAAACAAACTTCATGCTAAAATCAGGGATTATGCTGGAGCTGCAATCCCAGGGCAGCATTTTCCTTGCTCCCTGCTCAGCAGCACCTGATTGATGAGCCAAGGTGGAAAACAAAGCATCAAAAGGCCCATGGCAGGGGTCAAGGAGCATCAAGGGAAAATCCTGAGGGCCAAACCACCCAGAGGAGGTGACAGGTTGCTGTCCCAAGGTCAGACATCCTCGGGAGCACTGGGGGGGACAACCTGGGGAGGAGAGCCAGGGATTGCAGAAGTCACAGCAAGAATGGGGCTGAATTTACAGGACCCAAAGGTTTTCAGGAGTCTGGATCAACTGGTCCAAAACCATCACATATGTTTAGGGGAGCCTCATTTTGCTTTGTGTTCTGCCTCTTCGGGGGAAATTTATTCACCTGAGCAAATCTCAGCCCAAGGCTCCAGCCCTGTTCCAACTCACCCAGCGTGGGAACTACCACAAGCAAAATATTCAGCACATTAGGAAAAAGCTTCATTTTATTCCCTTTCTCAAATTACATCAGCCACTTCAGCTTTCCTCTCCTCATTCTTTACCCTATAAGGCTGTCCCTGCTCCCCACCACACTCCATAAAGCACAGAAAGCTTTATCTCCTATTTTCCCCATATTAAAAAGGAATCAGATCTTGGATTCTGCAGTGCGACCTGCAAAGGCAAAGACAGAGTTGTGGCTGAGTTTTCTTCTCCTGAAGCCAAAATAACCTCAACCAAAAGCTCGTGAGTGCAGGGAGAGCAGTCATTAAGTGTTTAGGTCTTTTGGATATTTATCATTCAGATCTCAGCTACCCCATCTCCCTCCCTCCAAGAGGCTGACTGGAGAACTGAACAGTTTATTATGATATCACACATGACAGGGAAGCAAAACCTAATTAGCCAGGGGAGGAGATTATTTTTATTATGATCATTCAAAAAACAATTTGGTTCCTTTTCCACACGCCTGACTTAAAAAAAATAAAACTGCTGTATTTTCTTTTCAAAAGCACAAGCAGCCTTTCCTCTGTTTTGAACAAAGCCAGAGACGTTTGCCAGTGGGCAGGATCCCATTCCCCTTGCAGCCCTCCCTCAGCACAAGGGAAAAGCCATCTGAATTTACAAGGCAGATTTGCTTTTCAAGTGAACAAACAGGTAGAGGAATAAAACCAGAGATTTCAGACTTTCCTTCAGCATCCGTGAACAAAGAGCTCCCTCCACTCCCCACAAGCCGCAGTGGGTCACCTTTTCACAGCACTTTCTTTGCCCCAACTTGGAAGCCTTTGCTTGCAAAGTGGATTTAAAGAGGAAAGGACATTCTAAAACATCCCAAGGCTCTGCCCAACCTCCCCTCCCAGCTTGTCCTCCATCCCCATTATCATGGCAAAGCCACCATCTCCAGGAATTGACAACGCTCCTGGGCTGAGCATTCAGACAAACATCGTCAGACAGGCACAGAGGGGTTGAAGTGGAGGCAGTGCCCATCATCAGCTCACTTCCAATAACTCTTCTTTCCTTGGGAAAGCCACAGGGAGAGGATTCCACCTCTCCAGCCTCTCTGAGTGCTTCCCAAGGCAAACCCCAGCTGTGCAACAGGCACATTTCCAGTGAGAATGCCCAGAGAGGAGCACAAACACACTCCTGATTGTGTTTGTGGGGCACCAGCCGTACACATAAAGCTCATTATGGCTCAGGACACAGCTTTCTTTTGATGCAAACACTCTTCCTTCAGCACAAACCCCCAGCCTGACATCAACGAGGCAGCTGCTAATCCTGTGCTGGGCTTGTGGTGAAATCACAGCCCGGTCACACTGCTCTGAAAAAAGATGTCCAGAGCATGAATCTTGTTCCCTAAACTTCAGCCCCAAACAGTTTCTCTCCAGCATGCACAGACACCCTGTGATCAACGACTCAATTAGAGATGGTCTGAACACAGAAAATCCTGTTGGATGCAAATTACATCACGTCCATCTGCAACTGTGGCTGTGGTTTGACTTCTGAAGCATTACTTTCCTGATGAATAACCATTTGGAAGACGGATTTTATCCTTTCTCAGATCATCTCTATCCCTTGAGGGCAAAACAGTTTTTTCGCCAACCAAACCATTTTTTAATCATCAAAATAGGAGCACCTTAGGACAAGGACTGCGCTCACGCTCAACACAACACTTAAATCACCATAAAAATATGAAAAACTGAGAGGACCACGTAGGTCTTACCTTCTTGAGCTTCCCACTCTTGGTGCCCACAAAAGCCAGGGAGTGGTTCTTGTAGACGTAGGCAATGACCGAGGTCATCCTGTCCCCATCCTCAGTGAAAATGGGGAGCCCTCGCACCATGGATGATACTCCCAAGGGGGCATTCATATCCAGGCCACAGAAATTGTCATCAATTGTTAACAGCTGCAAAGAAAGAAGGAAAGAAGAGTGTAAACAGCTGAAGTCACCATTTTTTAGCCATTTGGGAAGTATCCATCCATTGCATAACATGCCTGTAATTTATGCAGGCTGACAAAAATCAGGGAGGACTGGAGAAAGAGGTGGGGGAAAAAAAAAATTGTCCAAAGTTGCATGATGAGTTACAGCCAGAAGGAGAGCTGGAAACTTGGTTCTCTTGAATGACAGCCCAGCAGGATATATTACATTAAGCCTTTTTCCTACTGCTTTACCAGTCAAGACTCACCAATCAAATGAAAGTCTGCTGAAAATGTCTTAAACATATCTAGATCTGTCAAAAAAAAAAAAAAGACAAACACACATAACCCATCCACACCATTCCTGTAGACCCAGAACAAGAACCATAAGAACCACAGAGCTAAATCTGCACTGGCAAATAAAATAGACCCTGACCTGACCTCTGGCCCTGTGATCCAACACTAAGGATCACACCTATGAAGCCTAAAGAAGCACTCCTCTCCTAATTCCAAACTCAGATGGATTGTTTATGCCACATTTTGGAAATTATCATCCTCCAAGGAGCGTGCAGGCATTGTCTGAGAGAGAGGTGGTCAGCCCAGGCCAAATCTGCAGTAGGGACCGTGGCAAGAATTAAACACCATAAACTTAAAGCCCTTTCCAGTACCTCAGGGGTCTCCAAGAGAGCTGGAGCAGGACTTGGGACAAGGGATGGCGGGACAGGACAAGAGGCAATTTCTTCAAACTGGAGAGAGCAGCATTAGATGGGGAGAAATTTTTATCTGCAAGGGTGGTGAGGCCCCAGCAAACATGGTCCAGAGAAGCTGTGGCTGGCCCTGGAGCCCTGGGAGTGTCCAAAGCCAGGTTGGATGGGGCTTGGAGCAACCTGGGATAGGGGAAGGTGCCCCTGCCATGGCAGGGGGTGGGACTGGAGGGTGTGGAGAAAAAATGCACTGTGAAAAGCCAGTGTCCATAAAGGAGACAGGAGCCCTGCAACTTTATTTGAATAAAGGGAGAGAGAGTCCACTGAGACATACCCCCCATGAGGTTTCCCTCTCCAGATTTCAGAGGATGCAGCCTCCTTTTATCCTAAACTCACCCTATTCCCTTCCCCATTGGCTGTGGAAGAAGGTGCAGCCTTCCCAAACCTCCCATCACATATTCCCCCCTTGAACATGTAATTTCCCCCCAAAGCTCAGCAGTTCAGGCTGTCTGGGTTCTGAGGATCCACCAGAAGCTCAGACCATGTGTTCTCTGCAATAGACTTTGCCCAGACTCATTTGTCCAACCCTAAAGTTCAGGAGTCCAAACCGCAGTTAAAATTCCTGGGTTTTGGAACAAATTTGCACAGACTGTGGACAGTAGAGACATTAAGGCCCATTTCAAAGACATTAACAACCATTTCTCCTAAAGACCCCTCACCCGTTGAGTTGTTTAAAGGACATGAGCACCCATCTTTCCTTTCTTCAAGGTGCCTTCCAACCCAAACCATTCTGTGATTTTCCATCCTTCTGGGATGCTGTAATTGGCTGAAGTTCTTTGCAGAGGAGGGGAACTTCCACAGCTACCACAGGGGCTTCCCAGCTTTTGTTGGAGATGTCCATGAACTCCCAACAACCAGAGAAAAACCCCTATTCACTAATACTGCTGCCCGAGCTCCAACACCCACTGCATTTGAACTCAACAGGATTTTCACCAGACAGATGAGCCACTGGGATCCTCTCACAGAAATGAATGGAGGGTCCAGTTATCCCTAAGGGTGTTTCTGTGGGGTTCAGGGAGCTCCAGAAACACAGCAGGAACATGGCACTGGCAGCTTTTTTACCTTCCAGCACCACCAAGGCAAGTGAAGCTAATCATAGAATAAATCAAACAAAGCTCCAAACACGCCAGCACACAACTATCATAGCAGTTGGATTTTATTAACTTCTCTGGGGCCACTCACAGATTTCAAGTTAAGCATCCACTTATAATTTTTTGCTGGACTAAGACCTGGAAAAGCAAAAATTAACTATACAGGAAGGTTGCCTGGTTTTGAGATATCAGTACTAAAGGACCACAACAATTTTCTTCGACTGAACTCACATCTTTCTGGAAACACTGCTAAAACAAGTGATGCTTCCCTGCTTGAGTTCATGAGCAGTAAAAGCCTGATAGTTGATTCATTTTATCCTCACCCAGCAATTATGGGCAATAATTACAGATGGTTTTGCTGAATGGAAGAATAATGCGTCCTAAATGTGTTTATAAATACATAAAACCTAGGAGGAATTCAAAGAGCCATTAGGAGGGATCAGCTAGCCTGAGCTCTGGCCTGCAGGAGTCATTAGTGTTTGCGGACTGCCCTTTTTAGCAGAGCTAAAACACCGGCTCAAAGAGCAATTAGGAAGCAGATCAGCAGCCTCCAGGAGCAGCAGGCAGGATGCTGCTGGTCCAAAACGCCAGCACAAAGTCCAAGTTAAATCTGCATCCCAGCTCTGGTCCGTGGAAATCCATAATCCCCAGGGGAAAGGGGGTGTGCCAGAGAAGGAGCCACCCAACCAAACTGGAAATGCACCTTCCAACAGAGCCAGGTGACCACAAAACAACTCCAGATGATGCCCTCAGCCCAACTATATGGCCCCTTGATGTCCTTCCGACCGGAATTGCCCTATGGACAAAGTATCCAAGCATCCAGGTCATCAAGTCAGGCCCAGTTTGACCAGAAACTCTTAAATTCCAAGATTAGCACAATTCCTGCTTTAAAGGTATAATCAAGCTGCCTAAGTGCTCACTCTAATGGCCTGACAAGCTGAAAAGAATGCTTCAGACTGAACACAGGAAACTCCCAAACAGCAGAAAGAGAGGAAAGGAAGGAAAGTTTTCAAGGAAAACAAGACAGCTTTCCTCACCACCAAGAGGTGAAAAGCTTAATAGTCCCAGCAGACATCTTACCGAGGGCGCAGGGTGCAAAGCCCCATCCCAAACCAGAGGAAATTACTCTGACACGCGGTGAAAGGAGATGAATCCAGCAGAGCTGGCACACTCAGAGTCATCCTCCTTGGAGGGGCACAGCCAAAACCAACCACCTCAACTGAAGCACTTGAGACCCCAAAGGATCCAGACAATCACCTGGCAGCCTTCCCACACGATCCAGAACCTCCTGTCCCAGGCAGGAGCCTGGGAGGATATAGCCCCCAAAATCACAGCGTTAAGCACAAACACCTGTGGCTGATTTGCAGCCAGTGTCCAACCTGTGGAGACTTAATTAATCTAATTGCCACCAGGTAGTTCCTCCTCCACCTGATTGGGCTCCAGCTGAACTCAGACCTACCCTTAATGGGGCTGATAATCCTACAGGGACACAACATTAAAATTAAGCCTATTTTTTTTTTCCCCCCGACATTATTTACAGAAGGACACATCCTTATAAGAAGGACTTACACAAAATATGAGGAGAGATTTTTAAAAGAAGATAGAGTCACACTAGATTTAAAGAAGAAATTGTTTATGATGAGGGTGGGGAGGCCCNGGGGCCCTGGCAAAGGTTGCCCAGAGAAGCTGTGGCTGCCCCTGAATCCCTGGAAGTGCCCAAGGCCAGGTTGGACAGGGCTTGGAGAAACTTGGGATAGCGGAAGGTGTCCCTGCCCATGGCAGGGGGTGAAATTTGATGGTCTTCAGGTCACCTTCAACCCAGACTATTCTAGAATTCTGTGTCCACTCTCGTGCTGCTGGTCGGGTGCCAGAGAAGCAATCAGAGAGTTGTGGTTTGCCATGTGGACAACCCTCCCCCGGGAACAGGAGCAAGGCCAGCAAGCCACACGCCACACGAAAACTATTTTCATTTAACATATTTGGGTTATTTCCTCTGGGGATCATCTGCCAAAAAAACGCCAGCAAGCAAAACCCTACAAATAAACACCACCGGCTTCTGCACAGCTGTGGCTCTCAGCTGCACACAGGCCTTTGTAGAGACAGAAATACAGTCATCTTCTGCAGCAAAGAGAGACACGTAAGGAAGTTTGGATTTATGATGAAAGGGTCAGGAGTTGCAAGCACAGGTTTATTTTCAATTCCAGACACTCCTAGCAGCAATATAAAGTAGCCACGTTAAACTCTCTGGAGCTTCTCTGCTTGGCAATTTCATGTTAACGACTTTCCAGAATGAAGGAGGAGGTGAGGGCATGAATTCACTTCTAACGCTGCTGCCACAGCGGCTGGGATAGCAGGGAGAGGCAAAGGGAAGGTCTAAAGAGGTGGGAATAATATCAGCAATTCTCACATCCTGAACAGTTAAAATCCAACCCAGAAAGCCATGGCACAGCCAGCAGGTAACGTGGAAGGAAATGGGGGCCTGCAGTTGGAATGCTGGACTGGAATCAATAGCTTCATCATCCCACACCAAATTCCCACTTGCAAATGAGGGAATAGTTCTCTCTGCCCCAGGGAAGCCGCCAGGCACAGGTTTATAAGGTGCTCTGCATACCCAAAATATCTTCATCCGAGATGGATTGGCAGCTCTCAGGGCATGAATGCCCTCCCCTGTCCCACAGGCTGCCTCTCCACCTTGGGCTGATGTGCAGGGGGGGCCAGCTGGTTGTGTTCTGCCCCTGCCACCTCTCCCTGTGTCACCAAGCAGGGCTTCATCTGCAGCCGTGACACCATGGCCAAGTGTCACAGTCACCACTGAAACAGGAAGGATGTGCAAAAGAATGGCCCAGATTTACAGGATTCTGGCAGGCGTTTGCCTCCTCCGGGATCAAGCCTATCAAATAAATAATTAACACATCCAAGCCCTCCTGGAGAGAATGGGTTTACCAGGCTGGTGTTGGCTCAGTCCTTGAGGGATTCAGTGAGCCCCCAAAACCCCCAAATTCAGCAGAAGGATTACAGATTTGATTACATCACCTCCTTCCCTGCCCTCATCTGATTGCCCAGCGGGAGAGAGCACGTTGGCATCGCAGGAGTGGCTGAAGCACCAAATATCAGGGGACCGGGGCAAACAGTGCTCGTAATACACCAATTGTCCCTTAAACATCTGCTCTCACTATTTGCCTCTGAAACAGCCCCTGATAACCAAACACAGCCTAATCCACATTTGGGGAACAGCCTCGATAAAGGATTAGCCACCCCTCGTTCCTCCCTGCCTTCACTCCGGCGGAATCTTCCTCCCCAGTCGAAGCACCGGAGCCTTTTTTTCCCAGATATCTCAGCAGACTCCAAAGCAATTCCACAGACTCACCAGGGATAAAGGCTTTCCCAGTGGCCAAGTCTTGCCTTTGATTTACAGCTAATACCTGACAGCCCTGTCTCCATATGGTGGCAGGTACTTGGCTCCTCTCCCCTGTTATCTCAGGCTTGGCTGCAGCGAAGGATGGAGGGAACACACATTAATGGATGTCTGTGCTGCCAGCAGGGCCAGGGAGCCAACAGCAATAAGAAATCAACAGTTACAGGCATTTGAGTCTTTGCAAGGAGATATCCAAGGTCTTTTCCATCACCTGACTGCAAGATCTCCTTCCTGACTGCAAGGGCCGAGTGAGGGGGAAGGTGGGCACATATCCCCTCAATAGGATATTTAAAAATTTGGGGAGAGGGAAGACATAGAAAAACCTCCCAGCAGGAACTTCATAGTATCTGAAGAGACACAAGCTAAGGAATTTAGGGTCTAGGTCACCTGCAGCAGGGGTGAACCATAAATCCCCACAGAGTGGAGCTGGAAATAATGGAAACCACGTCCCTGCAAACCACAGGTGTTTAAATTCCAACAGCAGCAGGATGGTACCCCAGGTTTGTGCTGCTCCTGTTTGCCTGTGCACGTGCTCTTGGTGGTTGGAGCATGATTTCAGTGCGGGGTGAGCTCCTGGCTGGCTGCTGCTTTGCCCTGCCCATGGAATCAGTACGTGGCATTCCTGAAGCTGGATTGACTCTCCCTCTGACCTCCTGCAGTGTCTCTGCTTCTGGCCGTGCTGCCTTCTGTGAAATCAGTGGATTTTGGTTCACCTGCCCTTTCTCCCCACAGAACTTCAGCAGAACCATCACGTTTCATCCTGCTGCTGCGCCAAGATGTGAAATCCTAATGCCGGATGCACGCGGCCCCTCTGGCTTTCCCCTCCTGCCACATCATTCCCGGAATCCCATGCCTGTCACTGCCCTCCCCATCCCATGCATTCCTGACCATGGGTCAGGAAAAGGCTGCAGGTTCGCCCAGTTGTAGCTCTTTGTCATCTGCAGTTCAAAATTTTGTGGACAAAGAGATGGGCAGCGACCAAAGATAGCACAGACCACCAACCAACCCCCTCTTCAGCGGTCGGTCTGCAGTCCCACGACATCCAAAAATACCCAGTCCCGTTCCCCCAGGGTGCTCTGTGATACAACAGAAGCTGGATAAAGAGCCAGCATTTGGAAATACATTATAATTGCACGCTGCTTTCCACTTGTGCACCCACAGCAGTGGTTACTGGGCAATTACATGTCACCGTATACAAATGACAGTGCAGTTACAGTAACTTTACCAATTACAGGGAAATTGCACCAGCTATGCTGAGAGGTTTTCATGCAGACACAATTCAGGAACCCAAGAACGAGAGGGAAAGTTACTCAAATTGACTAGAACTGGTACAGGCGTTTGGTTTTTAGGTCTGTAGTTTAAGCATCAGCTCAAGGGCTGGTGTCAAGTTTCCAGAGTGCTGCAGAATCTTAATGGAGTACAGACTTTTTATGCCTACATTTATGTTCCTGCTCTGCTGTGAGTGCAAGGCTTCCCAACAGTCTACACCATGTTCCTCCACGTCGTAAAATTTGCAATTTCCTGAAGAGGAGGCTGCCTTTCTAACACAGAGCAACAGGTTCCTTCAGTCTTCAGGCCTTTTGCTTAGCAGAGCTGGGTGATTATCAGTAATTGTGGATAAAAGGAATATTGCTATAAATTTAGCATCCTCTAAGTCCTGCCTTTCTGAGTGATTACAGTGCCCAAAGATGTGCACGAGCTAAATCCATTAGTGAACCCCTACAAATTTTCTAGACCCCAGTCTTACAAAATTTAAACAATTCTGGCACTAAGTTTGCTTTCTTTACTTTTTTCTTCAGACCTCAGAGATACAGAGCCCAACTTTCAGCATCTACTGACCCTGTCACAGCCATGGGAATGCAATTGCAAAGATTTTTTTAATTTTTTTTTTTTTTTTTTTTTGCTTGTTCTCCAACTCTGGTTCCCACTTTTGCTGGGACTGCTCCGGAAGCAGCACTGGGCTGTTATGGGCTCTGAGCAACATGGTTTAGAGCGAGTTGTCCCTGTCCATGGCACAAGGGTGGACGAGTTTTAAGGTCCTTTCCAACCCAAACCATTCTATGATTCTGTGATCAGATGGAAATAGTTCGTGTCTCCATGAAGGAAAGTAATATTGTGATGTAAGTGGTATTTCCGGTGCCTTGGGTAGACCCCAAGACCCTGATGTAGGCAGGGAAGAGGGACAGTACCTCCAGCAGCAATGCAGGCTGAAATCATAATGTTTTTCCACTCATGGAGATCTTCCCATTCCAAATCCCAACCTTCATTTTGTCAAGCCAATTCTCTCTTCTGCATATTGCATTTCCACCTCTTCAGAAAACTTCCAGCATCACAATTCCAAATCTCAGCATCAGCACCCCGAGCCACGCAGGTGGGCTGAAAATCACACCCCAAAGCTGTGTGGTCACTGAGGTTCACCCCTACAAACCAGGAGGATGGATGCGACCTGCAGAGCAGCAAGTGTGACTGTAAAGGGTGTAAAAGGAAGCTGAGCTTTCCTGTGGTCCCATAAACTTCCCCTTGCTGGCTCAGAGGATCATATGGATGAGGCGCTGAAGGATAAACAGAGGAATATAATCTCTGTGGCTCTCAGATCAGTGCTTTGAAAAATTCACTTAAAATTTTTCACACCCCAAAAAGAAGAGATTATTGAGTGTGGAGACTCTGCCTTTGAAACTGCCATGGGCTGTTGGGTAAATAAGCATTTAGGGATTTTTCGAAAGGGAAGTATTGATCAAATAAGCTGCCAGAGCTCTTCTGTAAGAACTTACTCCAGCAGCAAAGCTCTGTTACACACCTGAAACACAGCAGCACTGATATTCTCTGGTGCTGCTGTAGCTGAGACTGAGAGAAAGAGTCCCAGAGAGAGGAAATCTTAGGTGAAAAGGGTTTTTTATGCAAGCAGAAAGACACCTTTGAGAGAAAATGCTACATTTTGTCCTAAAGGGTGTCACATTTTCCTGATCAGCCCTCTCATTCCTATTGAATGCACACCGTTGACTGGTCAGATAAAGTCTGGCTGCCTCCCTTTGATGGCACCACCAGCAATTCGCTGCATCACAATGGCCATAATTATTATTTTGTTACACAGGAAAAATCATCATCTGGGCTGCAAAGTGCCACCCGCACCAACAGCGCTGCAGAAATGAAACAACAAGGCTGCTTTGCATGCAGGCAACACCTTCACCCCGAGAACCCAGAGCCTCTTAAAAGCATTAATTAAGCCTCACCACGGTCCTGCAAAGGTGATTTGAGTGCTGTAATGAGTGAGATGTATGTGCTGCTGCTCTTCAGCACAGGTAAATGGGGAGAGCTTGGCTCGCTCCATAAATAACGGAGAGCCGAGATCCAGGGCTGGCATCTGTATCAGGGAGAATCGAGATGTGTCTGGTCCCATCATCTCGCAGAAGATGAATTTAAAGAAGCCTGGTTATCAGTTTAAACAACAAACTAAAGCACTCGAGCCCTGAAAGGGAAAATCTCCCGCTTGCAGCCGCTTATCTGTGCAGATCTCTGCGCTTGAGGAACTCAGAGCGTTTGTACCAGGCAGTGCAAATTCACTGAAGCTCCAGCTCCTCCCGAATCTTAAAGCAGGACTGTGCAACTGGGAGGCTGCAGCCAGCCCTGGAAGCAGGGACTCCATCACAATCACAGCCCTGTGCTTCCTGGCGTGGGATCCCGACCAACAGCCCCAACCCAAGAGTGCCGGGTCATTCCCTCATTAAGAGGAGTGAATTTTGATTATTCCCTGCTGCACGTTCCCTCACTCTGCCTCTCCCACTCTCTCTCCTTGTCTAAATACGTGCCTGGCTAATATTGCTTGTTTACAGGATAAATCAGCTGTACAAATCCTATTATATTTTGGATCACTGACGACGGCGGGGTAATGACATTGAAACGGGGAAATGCAATGTTGTTCCTACAGATCTAATGTCACCCACATGTTCCCTCAGCTACACCAGCTCCCAGTCCTGCATGGAGGAAAGAGAGGAAACTCTGTCTTTACCATTTAGTTCCAGTCCTGTCTGGGTGCCTTGCCTTTCCTGGTGTCAGTACTTCTGTAAGTAGAGAATCACAGGATGGTTTGGGTTGAAAGAGACCTTAAAGAGCCATCAGTCCCACCCCCCTGCCATGGGCAGGGACCCTTTGCACTGGATCAGGTCGTTCAAAGCCTCATCCAAACCAGCCTTGAACGCTTTCAGGGATGAGGCTACAGCTCCATCCTGTACTTGGATGGATCTCTACAACCAGGTCCATGCTGGCTCTGCAAACACCAAATTTTGTCCTAGAGTTGTTGCCAGGTTACCCAAAGATTGTCCCAGTTCTAATAAAATGCCTCTCAAACAAACTTACAGCAAAAACTATATCCTACATCAGCAGAGTTATGCAGGTGGCAGGCTGGGAGTGTCTGGGGCAGAAACATGGTCCGATGTGATTCAGGCATCTCTCTGTGAGTAAAACAGCTTTTTTCATCTCCATCTCCACACTATCCAGTCTTCCAATGTCTGTGTTACCCTACAAGGTACAGTGGGGACCCATCCATGCAATTGGGATAAATAGAGAAATTTCAGAGAGGGAAAAATAAATAAGTCTTATGTTATATTCCTGGAATATTAAAAAATAGATGTGCACATCAGATCACTGCCAGAGGCTGAATATCTTCACTGATCCTCCAAGTTCTGAGACAGACCCTGCACTGTGTTTCACCCTGACAGCTCCACTGGCATCAGGCGAGGGAGGAAGGGTCTGTGCAGGATTTATCCCAGAGAGCAAAGCTGAACCCAGCACCCCCTCAGCCCCCTCCTCAACAGAACGGGCATTGTACAACCTGCCCTGCTCCGGCTGCTTTAAATAGCATCAGCCTCGCCAAGGGAGCTGGAGTCACTTTGCTTCTGGCTCTTCCAGGACATCTGGGGTTTGCTTTCTGCCTTTATTCTTTTTCAAATTAAAAAAAAAAACCCTCTTGCACAAGCATTCCCCTTGGCCTGCCAGGCGACCTCCTGGCGAGGCAACGCGAGGTCAGGTTTGCGAAGTCGCCGATCTCCCGGCGTGGAAGAGAATGTGAGGAGATCACGTGGAGCCCTCCAAAAATGCAAAGCTGAGCCACAGGCAACCGCAGGGCTCGACCACAGAAGAAAACAGCCTGGGTTGCTGGCAGGGGAAGCAGCAAAGAGCAGTTCCCAGAAATAAATCTAATTGTCCGTGTGGCGAGAAGCGCGGGGAGATGGCGCGGGCAGGGCCGGAGAGTCTGGCACTTTGCTCACCTGCACATGGGGGACCAGCGGGGCCTGGGGGTGATGCTGAGCTGCTCAGGCAGAGCCAGCTGGTGCAGAGATGGGATGGATGGATGGATGGATGGATGGATGGATGGATGGATGGATGGATGGATGGATGGGGGAGGAGGGAGCTGTGCCTGGAGTATCTCAGCCACAACAGTGGCTCTGCAGCCTTGGGTCCTGCTCTGCCCTCAATGAACATTTTGTGTGAGCGGGGTCACCCCGACGTGAGAGAACAGCTCTGTGAGAGGGTTTGGCACCCGGCCACTTAAAGGCAGAGGGTTTCCTCCTGCTTTATGCTTTGGAAGGAAAGAAATGGTTTTGAGAAGGTTGTTTCCAATGCATATTTGGTTTTTTTCCCCCCAGGACAATGAGGATTTTGGAAGTAGAGGTTTCAGGGTGGGGGTGTTATAAGAAGGTAATTAATTACTGCCAGAATTATTGCTGCATCCACTGATCAGGCAGTATCCTTTCAAGGACAGGTGTTTAATACTGAGAAACCTACTTAATACCTCAAATGCAATCATCCTCTCCATGCAATTAGGCCCTGGTTTACAGCTCTTAAGTGCAAGCTTCTGTTGATTTAGGGGATTAAGAGTTTCTGTTTTGCTCTCCCTCAGAGCATTGGAAGCCACTTTTTTTTCCCCTGCCTGGAGCGCAGAGCACTTTGCAGAAGCAGGGAACTGTCCTTATCCCTGCTGGCTGAAAGCAGAGAGGTGGCACCCGAGAGAGAGAACCATCACCCAGGAAAAGAGGAGATGGACTCACGTGCTGCCTGAGCTCACCTCGCAGAGGAAGCAGTGGGGAGAATTTCCCAATCCCAGTTCAGAGGGGCCAGGACCCTGCTGGGAGCACTGGAGACAGGAACTCAATTGCTTTCCCTTAGCCCGAGGAGCACGGCCCCACGAATCTCTGGCCACTTCCACCACTGACCACAACCATGAGAAATACCAGCTGTGTCCCTGGAGAGAGCTCCCATGTGGGGAGATAATACGGAATTTCCCTCTGTGGAAGTGTTTTTCACCCCGGAGCAGAGCCAGCTTTGCAGGGGAGGTGATGCTCAGACCTGCTGGAGGTGGAAGGTGCAGGCGGAGATTTGCAAATCACAGAGCTCAGCTGCAGGAACCGTGAGCCAGAGCCCCACGCTGTGTCCCTCTTCCTCCCCAGCCCAGTCTCTGCCCCCTCCAGCCCCCAGTGTCAGCAGGAGGACACCTGTCACCCCTTATCAGAGCTGCTGGGCTCGGCGGCTCCCTCGGACAGCGCGCTCTGCGCACACGCCGTCCAACACAAACTGATGTGACCGAGTGCACAAACACAGATCTGGCAGCAGGAAGCCTGCTCGCTGCGGCTCCCAGTCTCCGGTGAGCATTCCCAGAGAGGCATTACAGCATTTCTGAAGGTACTGCCCTTCCAAAAACTGAATTTCGTCATTTTTGCGGGGGTTTCCTGCTCTTGTTTGCATTTTCAGAGGAAGAAGAAGAAAGCACTGTTAAAAATTGACCAAGATCTGACCTCAGCTGTCCATAAACCCTTTGGATCAGAAACACCAGCCTGTATAATTTGGAGTAGACGTGTACACAAAACTCGTGCGTGGTCTGTCCAGCTGGGATAAGCAAAAATGTGCAAGCAGCAGTGTGTGTGGCACTGGCACATGCAGGGATTCACTCAGGGTAGCCCAACTGGTAAATAGGGAGAATACGAATTCTAATGAAACTGTTAACTCATCCCTTTGATTGATCTATTCCCCTGGGGAAGCCTCAGGCTCACGTACTCTGGGCAGGGGCTGGGTGTGCAAAATGCCAAAGCACCTGAATTGCAGGGACCTCCTTCCACGCATTCCTGTTCCCAAGGACTAAGCAAAAGCTAACATTCCCTTTCCCCCAGCCTTTTGCTTTTAAGGGAAAATGGGAGAAATTACAGATAGGGATGACAATTCCTGCTTTTTTGCTTGTAAAGTGACTTTTTTCCCTCGAAACACCCCTTCTTTCCAGCAGCTGCAGCCCATGTCCTTCTTTCTAAAAGACCCTGTTCTTCTGCCCTCCATGCCAGAGAGGAATGTAAGAGCAAGGAAGACATTCCCTCTTCCTGCAACAGATGGGCACAGCACGAAGACCCAGGAGTCCCTGGGGTACAAGATGTGGTTGTGTGCCTGTCTTGGGGTGATTCTATGACCATTCTTTATTCTCTATCACCTGCTTGATTTCTAGTGAACCTTCAAATTGCAAAGGGCGGAGAGAGAAGCCGAGAGAACTCTTCAAAGCGGCCAGCTTGACCTTGCATCTAGAATGTTTGCATTCTTTTCTCTCCCAATTCTGACAACATTTGTTGGTTAGAGGACTTTTGCTCTCTAGTCTCTTCGGCTCTCAGCGGAGAAGGGACTGTGATCTGGCTCAGCGGCTTCTGTTCCTTTTTGGGCTGTTTTTGGCTCGCTTTTCATCCCAGACCAGCTCCCATCTCCGGCCCTGCTCGGCGGGACCCTCCAAGGGGAATCGTCGGACCCTGCCTGGCCCGGCCCGGCCCAGCTCAGGACTGCAGGTTTTACCTACAGAAAGAACTCTAAAATCCATAGTCCTCTTTTAGGGGACAGGGGAGGGGGTTTCCATATTCTTTGGTTTTTTTTGCCCCGTGACAGCAGGGGACTCTGTTTGTTAACTAAATAGTTTTTTTCACTTTCACCTGAGCAATTATTTTCCCAAACCCATGGGGGAGGTGCTCCGGGGCCTGCTTGCCTGGCAGGCAGGAGAGAGAGAGAGAGAGACGCCCCTCTCGGGTTGTTTCCTCCTGAATTTGTGTCTAAACCGGCACAGTGCCTTAGCCAACCCTCCTGCAAAACAGCCTCCTGCTGCCCCCCATCTCAGTGTCTCAGAGGTGCTCTGTGTCCTGCTAACACCAGGGATGATGAACACAAGCCTGGAAGCAAGAGGAATATGAAATAGGCTGAAAAATCTTGGCCATCCCTGTTAACACCAGTGATTACAAACGGAAGCCCTGGAAGGAGGAGGAATATCATGAAATAGGATGAAAACTCTTGGCCATCCCATTACCACCAGTAGCTTTCCCAGGAGCCAAGCTGGCTGTCCCATACCACACACGAAGCCTTCCTACCACCTGGGCTAGAAATGGCCCTTCCTAACCTGGTGGAATGGTGCACGGAGGAGCCCATGGGTCAGCCCCAAGGAGCAGGCAGTGTTCATCCTCGTGCTGCCAGAGGAAAATGCCTCTATACCCCAGTGGCATCCAAATGACAGCCTTCCATGGAAGGACTAATCCACAGCCTCCTCCTGAATCCTGCTAAACCCCGTGACAGCAGCACTGCTTGCTTGGCGGGCATCAGGGATGGGCAGGGGGATGCAGGGAAAGCGGGAGAGAGCAGGAGAGCAGAGCCCACTTGAGGAACAAATGCATGGAGATGGTGTGGGACTCTCAGAGGTTTCACCAGCGGCATCTGCAAACAGGTTTTGGGGAGTTACCAACAGCCACCAGCAGCACGGGAAGCCTTCACAGCCAAGTCACTCGTCAGACAATAACTTGGGACCCAAACATCCACTTCTGGTAGCAAAGTGTTGTGAAAATATTGCCCAGCTCTTCACACAAGGCCTTTTGTTGGCCGGTCAGCTTTGAAAACATTTCTGTTCTCCCCCAAGTGACAGCGCTGCCATGAAAAACAGGAAGCCACTGAATACAGCAATTTAAACAGTCAAACCCCATTTCCTGCCAAAAGGCAAAGAAAATACCAGCAAAAAGGCAGAAGCCAGGCGAGAATTGGGGACTGACACTTTGATTATCTTGGACAGATATTGGTGCTGCGTGTCCAGTAGAAGCTGCAGCGATTGAGGGGTCACCTTTCCATGGCAGGGACTGGAGTCTCTTGGGCTGGGAGGCAGATCAGGCTGAGGAGGAGGCCAGGATCTCCCAGAGAGCAGCCCTGGGATGCCAGCAGCTCCTGAGCTGACAGCCAGGATCACATGCCAACCACACCCCGGGTTTGGGACTTCATTGCCAGCCAAAATTCCAGCAAGATCCCGGTTCTTCTCTATCTCCCCACAGCCCTGACACCCTCAGGCTGCTTTGGGGTCAGTCTCTAATACCCTCCTCTTCTTCATCCATGCTTTTTGTCTCACAGCAGTTCACCTGCCTGCTCCCTGTGGTAGAGGGGAAGGCTCCCCTGCCTCCTCTGCTGAGCATCCCGGGAGTGGAATTCTCACCGGGCTTCAAAAGGCACCCATTAATCTCATTTCATTGTAGTGACAATCAACAAATCCCCCAACAATCAGATCCTGTACAGAAATGGATGTACATTTACATCTCCACCCTCCTCTCAAACTGCTTTTTTTTTCCCTTTTCTTTTTTTGTTTTTGTTAAAGAAATCCAGCATTTCCCAAGAGTTTCCTAGAACCACAGAATGGTTGGAAGGGGCCTTAAAAGTTCATCTAGTCCAACGCCCTGCCACGGGCAGGGACAACTTCAACTAGATCAGGCTGCTCAATTACAAAGTTTTTGAGGGACATTGAAACCACAGCCTTCTCTACCCAACATGAAGCCGGTTTTCTGTTTTAAGAAGCCTGTTTTTTCCCTCTAGAACAGCCCTGCCTTTGCCAACACCCTGCATGTCCACAGAGCCAAAGGGTTTGAAGGTGCCCTCTGACTGTATAAGTAGGAATGGCTTCAGTATCCAGAGAGGAGATTTAGATTCGACATGAGGGAAAGCTTCCTAACAGCACAGACAGATTTTAGGGAGAGAGAGGAATCTCCACAGCCAGAGGTTAAGAACAGGTGAGACAAACATCTGTCAGAAGCGTTATAAGTAGGGCAGAAGGGCAAATCAGATGACCTCATAAGAATCCTTTTTTCCCAGCCTCATTTTTCTCTGATTATATGAATTTCTAAGCATTTGGGGTCAAGTGTACTGCTTAAATATAAGCTATTATCCTGCTTTTGCAGCGAGGTATTACCTGAGACCATTCATCACCTGAGTGAACACCACCAATTTGCAAATCAAGGGCCCGGGCATAAAAATCTATAATTTTTTTTTTCTGATTTATGCTGAAGATGAATAGGACAGCTGTAACACAGGGATGGGAGAGGAAGGAGCATTGAGGATTCTCCATTCATCTCTGGACCTTCACCTTTCCCACTCTAGAAATTCTGCTGCCACACCGCTGACATCTCCAGCAGGCAGAGACTCACAGGCTCATCACACAGAGTTTTTGTCTTTGCTTTGACCTTTGCAAAGCAGACTGGGGCAGGTCTCCAGGACACCCAGCCCTGCAGGACATCTGGGATCCAATGCCTCCTGCTGAACACTGACCATGAGACACAGTTTGTCCAGCCAAGGTCCTTCCTGACCTCAGCTCTCTCAGCTCCAGATGTAACCAAGCTGCCTGACCAGAGAAGGTACAGACTCTGCAGCTGGGGACCAGAGCCCTGCTCCCCCACATCCCTGGAATTATTTGTGTGCGCCCTGCAGGTTAGGAGAGTTGAGTTTTGCTGGGAATGGTCCCCAGGAGATTTCTCTTGCCCTGAAATGGCCTTGAGCAAGGATTAAACCAAGGCAGGAGCAGAAGTATCCTGTCACGTGGATCCCTTTTGAGTCAGTGATTGCCCTGTTAGAAGTATTGGAAGAACTAGAAGAATGTTTATTACTAAAATCCAGACCTGAGCACACACCAATAGGCAAGTGCAGTGAACCCAGCTCCTCAGTCCTGCAGATAACACCACAAAGAATCATGGAATGTCTTGGGTTGAAAAGGATCTTAAAGATCATCCAATTCCACCCCCCTGCCATGGGCAGGGACAACTTCCACCATCCCAGATTGCTCCAAGCCCCCTCCAGCCTGGCCTTGGACACTTCCAGAGATCCAGAGGCAACCACAGCTTCTCTGGGCACCCTGTTCCAATGCCTCACTACCCTCTACGTAAAGAATTTCTTCCTAACACCTAATCCAAATCTCTCCTCTGTCACTCTGAAATGCTCAGTGCCCAGCAGATCAGCTGGACCTGTTCTCGTACAGGATTTCAGCTGCTGAAGGCAGGGCAGCAGAGATGCAGTCCAGCTCCAGCCTGGACCGTAGGCAGGTTAAGCCTCTGTTTGCAGCAGCAGAGAAACGTTTGACATCCACACAAACGCAGGGAAAGGCTCACTGACGGCTTTGTAATTGGTTTTAGAGCTGCCTCTAACACATGGGCGAAGTGGCAGAGCAGCAGTGCTGGGGCTTGGCTGGCAAGCAGGACATCAGCAGAGGAGACCAGGCTCTCACAGACACACATCCAGGCTCCAAAATACTTCACTAACCATCAAATATTTTCCAAGCTTAGCGGCTGGACTCTGCAACCCCTTTCAGCAGCCAAGCCACTAATACCTCTTCCCTCGGGCAGCACAGCTGATCTCAGGCAGGGCTTGCCAGCAGCTCTAAGTAGGCTCATTTAAGGAGAGGACAGCCTACTTAGTTACACTCTTCAGACTTCCTGCTTTTAATTCAAGGATCTCCAGGTTCTCTTTCAGCGCCTCTGACTCACAGTGAAGAGGTACACTCATAAATATGCTCCAACACTTTTCCGCACCGTGTCCTCTCTCCAACCTCTGCAGTCATGTCCCTATAAATTCAGTCTGACATCAGTTTTCTTGGTTTAGGATTCACCCCATGGCACTCAAGAAAGCTGTTGGGCTTTTTTGCTCCTGTCTAAAGCCACAGAAGGCAGGACTGAGGGGTTTCAAACCTACTACTTGGAGAGGTCCAGCGCTGCAAACGTTAGTATGGAGCACAAGCAGAGCAAATATGCAAATGCATGGAGAGGCTTAAGAGCCCAGGAAAGAAACTCCAGTGGGAAGCTCCCAGCTTAAATCTAAAGGCAGCTCTTTGAATGTGCACAGGCCTTGCGGCTAAACAAAATAATCAAAGCCAGATTTGGGCACAGCCTTTCTCCCTGTGCAGTGCTCCGCAGGGAGCTTTGCGGGTCTAGGCAGAAGAGATCCCAACTAAAATCAAGGACTTGTCCCTTCGGTGTGGGAGGATGAGAGCAGGGCAAGGTCAAGCAAGGACACTGAGGGGTGTAAAGGGGAATTAGGGCAGGATGATTAGATTAGGAATTAGGATCAGTGTCCTTGCAATGAGATTCCCATCCGCATTCCTTTTGGTCCATCCTTGTCCTGCCAAGGAGCAGCAGCAGAAGAATCCCCCAGCAAACAAGGTTTGAGCACAAAGCAGCAATCCCGTATCCCAGCCACTGCCTGCCTGGAGATTACGGGGCAGGAAAGCACTCTGGCGTTTCTCCCTATTCCCTTTGCTCAGACTTGAACTCGCCTCTCACTTGAAAGAGCTAATTAAGGATGGGAATCAAAGCCCGGGGAAGCGGCTCCTGCAGCCCTGGGTGCGGTGCCGTCTGTAATGCCCATGTCTGTGCCTGCTATCAAAGCAGCCCTGTGCACATTCCTGCAGTGGCACTCGGAATAAACCGAGGCAATTTCTTCAGACCATTTGTAGGTCAGACAGACCAGCCTCTTCCCCAATCCTGCCCTTAAATCTTGCAGTGTTTAATCCTTGATCTGCAGCCAGGCCTTAATTTCTCACTGCAGAGCTGGCTGGAGACCGGAAGGCGAGGGGCTTTGATGGTTAATGACCAGTGCTTCTCAGCCTTGGAAGAAATGAAGCCCTGGCTTCATAAAGTTCCCTGAATAAATCCTGCCCCAGCTCCAGCCCAGGGAAACAAAATGACACCAGCACACACAGAGACTGGCACAAGGCACTGACACCTCTAGGCCCTCTTTTGGTTTAGGTTTGAGCTGAGAGTGCACTTGGGTCCAAGGGATTTCACCCCTGTGATTTGCACCGTGAAGTAACTATAACAGGCATATTCCTCCCAAATATTCCCAGGCCCCTTGGCTTAGCTCATCAGCAAACACGGCATGTCTGCTGCTACCTTCATCAGCTTGCCCATGAGCAAAATGGGGCATGAACTGGTTAAACTGGGTGGTGTGGTGAGCTGGAGGCAGAACCAGGACTGGGACAAGGCAGTCTCAGCTCCTTGGTCTCTGCTTTAATGCTTGAGAAGGTTGGTTATCTGAAGACAAGACCTGTGGATACACGATGGGGTTAAGGTTGGGTGCTCAGGGCCTTCACTTACCGCGCTGCTACAGGGAATGTCCTTGACCTTGAGCCAGGCCAGATCTAGTGTCCCCTCTCCCCTGTAGCAGGACTGAAGCCTGTCCTTGATGCGGTCATTGATGTTTTTCAGGACAAAGATGCAAAGAGCAGACTCATCCAAGGACTTCATCTTCCTTTTCTGCCCCTTGGAGAAGACTGTGAAGAGGATATCGTCCTCGGGGCCAACGTCCAGAGACCTGGCCAGGATGGCTCCAGCCTTGGACAAGTAGGCTGCCTGGAGCAATCGATATTCCACCCCGTTCTTCTCACAGCCAATGGGCACCTCCACATAGGAGTTAAAGGCCGTGTCCTCCTTACAAAGCCGGACCAGCTTGGAGGTATAAACTTGCTCCTTTGTGGTGGAGCCGGGTGGGGAGATCATCTCAGGCTGCAGAGTCAGGAAGTAGACAAAGTTCCCGCTGCTGAAGCCGTAGATGTAGTAGATATCGAAGTCGGGGATGATGGTAAAGGTGTCTGAGGGGATCTTGATCATAGAGGCCACAAACTCGTCATGAAAGACATATGCAAACATCCCATCGGCCTCGGAGTTCTTGGTCAGCTTTCTGCTGGAAATGGTGGGGAAATACTCCGGTTTGCCATCCACGGCCGTGGCGATGAACAGCTTGTCATCCATGTTGCTGTAAGAAACAATGACTCCAAAAACAGAGCCACTCTCGTTCACCCCAGAGAGGTAATGCTCCTTCTTGTGGAAGGGCTCTCCGAGCTTGAAGAGGTCATCCAGCCTCAGGAGCTTGCAGATGCCCTGGTACAGACTCCCACAGGCTATCAACCGATTCTCCTTGTAGTCTATGAGGAGCATTTTGTTTATGTTGTTGGTGGGCGTCAAGGGTTCGTTGCAGGTTTGGACTATCCTGGGAGGATAACACTTGGGATTATCATCATCAGGACCAGTCTCGTGGGTTACCAGGACCTTCAGGTCACTGGAGAGTTTGTAGATCCTGTTGACAGCCCCCAAGTAAATGTGCCCAGTTCTTTCATCCACCACCAAGTGGTTGAAGTTTCCCTCTGCTTGTTCTCCGGTGAAGGTGATGAAGGGCCTCTTTGGATGGGGTGGCTGCTGTCTGCCAAGAGGTGACACTGTGGTGGACAGCAGGAGGTGAGAAACCAGGCAAGTCCATTTCCACATGGCCGGTGACATGATTAGAGAGGTTTGTATTCCCAAGGCAACGAGGATTAGAAGCTGTAAAACTCTTCAAAACACCAATTCCCTGGCAGATTCTGTCCTACAAGCAAAGAAAAAAGAAAACAAAAGTACATTACTATGGAGTATTCCTTCCTCCTCCCTCCTTCACAACCATGCCATCATCAGAGCGTATTTAATTGCTAATCCTCCCTTTCTCCACTCTGAGCTCTCTACTTAAAACCAGCTCAAAGGCAGCCCTCCTGACAGAAAAGATGCTGGGAGTAAAAGCAGAAATCACACAGCAGAGTAATAAATCAGCACCCTTTCCCTCTCCATTACACGCACACGTGCCCCACGGTGCAGCACAAATATTGACTGGAAGTGCAGAGGAGTAATGGTAAAAACATCATCCAGCATCGCTGTTTGCACTGCCAGCGTCAGCCCAACTGTGTGTTTGCTATCTGAGACGCCAGAACTGGAGCAGGATTATTATCCTGCTCTTCTGGATGAGGTACAGAAGCCTAGAGAAGGTCAGGGATCTGCCTACAGGGACAGGTCCAGATGGATGCTGAGCTCTCCTGCAGCCCTTGAAGTTTGCAGGGAAGGAGCCAGCTCTGGTGTGACATTACCATCCTTTCAGGGAGACCTCGGTCCAGAACGGGCCTGTTTGAGCAGGATCTCTGTGGCTTCCAGACCAAAGCTGCCTCACGCCGGCCCAGGCTGGAGCACAGACCCAGGGGTTGTGGTGTGCCAGCTGTCACCACCACATCTGCAAAGGGCTGGAGGCAAACAGAGAGCTGGGTGTCCTCCCTCCTCTGGGCTCTCACCACAGACCACCCTCCACCCACTTCACAGCCAAGGCAACGTCATCTAAAACAGATCCAGCTCTCCTGGGCATCTCAGGTGACTGAGGAGAAAGAGGTTGTTTACCTATTAGTGGTGATAAAGCCTAAAGGACCATGAAGTGGGAAAACTAATGACCCAAGGACCAGCCTGGTACCTTTCCAAAGAGAGGGAAGAGGCTTTCCTTGCACCACTCAGTCTCTTAAAATCTCCCAGGTTTTAACCATGGTGATGGGAGCAGTATGAGGTTTAAACATTTGGTGGGCACGTCACCAAGCCCCACGGAAACACCTCTTCCTACTCAACACATCCATCTGCTCCCTTTTCCTTCACTTTTTCGGTTGCTCCTGCACCAAAAACGGCTTTATGCCTTTATGGCCCCACTTTAGAGCACGTGGGAGATGGAGTTCTACCAGCTCAGGCCTCACAAGCCAAGCTCCTCAAAGAGTGCTGACCACACAAACCTGGTGCCCAGGCCCTTCATCCCTCTTTATCATCCAGATCAGAACTTCACAGAGCTGTTCTTGGTTTTAAAAAGGACACGAGCCAAACACAGCTCCACTCCTGCAGTGTCCCGTCCCCTCTGTCACAGAAAGATTTTGCTGAAATCAGGGGTGTAACCAGTGATGACAGCCAGGCTCACACAAGTAGGAGGCAAGGAAAAAATCCCTGTTTGCAGATCCCAGCAGGGAGGAAGATGTGACACTGACACAGGTCTGGATGTGCAGCTTTTTCAAATCTGTGCAGCTCTGCTTACGCCAGTGGAACTGAAAAATTTACTTCAAAAAATAATAGGGAGGATAAATCCCACATTCTTTTGACCCGTAGGCTGATTAGATCTGATAGTGGAAAGGGTAAGTCTGGGCTTGGGGAGCAGCCACCACTTTTATGCCACTCCAAATATTTCAAAATTCTCGCACAGCAGCCAGAATTTCCAAGCTGTTGTAGGATCACCTTCACCTCCCGCTGCCCTCCCTGCCGCAGCAGCCGCAGGCGTCGGATGGATGACGGACAAAGGTCATCCCACATTTACTTTAGGCGTGTTTACCCTGTTCTGCTTTGCCTCTCTGGTCAAGCAAATATTTAATAAAACCGAGCTTATAGTGCAGAGTTTGCAGGACTGTCTCGCGAGCTCTGCGGGGATAGGCAGGCTGGTCACGTAGGCTGTTAATAACCTTTATTATGATGGAAAGAGCAGTGATGGGATGAGCTCTCCCCACACAACCATTCCTCTTTCAAAAGAGCCCATCCTTGAGAGAGCAGCAGAAGAGGGAAGCTGTCCCTGTTTGAATCCTGTGTTCAGAAACATCACGTGGCGACCCTGAACACCGGCTCCTGTCACTGATGAGTTATGATCCACATTTCTAACAGGCACTGGTTTGATCGGGAACTAGACAGATCTAGGAAGAAATTATTCTTTTCAAGTAGTAAAAAGGTATCTATTTTACCCCTCTATTTTACTGTATTTTGCTCTGCAGCGTCAGCAGAGCTGCGGAGCAGGGAAATGGGAACTGCTGCAACCCAGAGACGGAAGAGGCACTGAACAGCCCCTCTCTCCAAGAGCAGCCCTCTGCCCAAAAGTCATCACAGCACCAGGACACGGCACCTGCAACAACGAGATGGAATCTGCCCATTAAAACAAACAGCCAACACGAAATGAGAAGAGACAGACTCCAGACATAAATTCTTTGATGCCCGTGCAGGTGAGGACTGGTTTGAGGTCAGACTGCCACTTGTAGAGGAAGGGAATGGTGAGGAGAACCTTGCTAGGTCCCTTCCAACCCAAACCGTTCTGTGATTCCTCCAGGCAAAGACAGCAAATTTGATCTGGAAACCAGAGAGGCTCCAGGGAGAAACTCCAGGAAGGTTTTTGCAGCAGGCAAGGATGCTTTCCAAAACACTGAACCTCACGGGGGAGGAAGTTCACCTGCAGAGGAAAGAGCATCAGCAGTCTGAGAGCACCAAGAATGCACCGGAGCAGCCTTTAGGGACAAAGCAGGGAGAGCAAGACCCCGGGGTTATTTTGCCACCTTCCAGCAGCCATCTGAGTGACCCTAGGAGCAGGATTTTCCCTCTGCTTGCTGCTGGCACTCTCTCCTCTCCCATCTGCTCATGCTGTTCACCCTATACCCTCTGTTCTGGAGCCCCAATCAGTCCTGGAGCCTCTGAGGGCTATAATTTATAATTTGGCTTAATTAATAAATAACAGCAGAGGTCAGGGGCAAGGAGGCCTGGATGTTTAGCCTGCAGAATAGAGCAGGGTTAGTACAACCCCTTAGAGGATGCACCGAGGAGAAGGGGGGTTATGGACATCTTTTTTTCCCTGTGCCTGGATAGCAGGAATCACAGCAGCTGGGGAGGCAATCATACAGTGCCATGGACATACAGAGTCTCCAAGACAGTAATTATATTCTAAAAACAAAGCAAATAAAGGAAAGGCCGCAGCCAGCAGGCAGCAAGGGCTGGGCTTAGCTCTGAGCTGGCTATTTCCAAAATAAACCCAGACTGCCTTTTCCACTGGGGATGTGGCCAGCAGTGATGCCATGACCCACTACGCAGGGCTGCCAGATCATCCCTCGACGTGGCTCCTGCCACAGCAGCCTCTCCACCAGCACATTCAAGGTCCCTGGGAAGGTCACTGAGCAAATCCAGCTGTTTCAGACAGAGTTTCGTCCATGGTCAGAGGAAGATCTCAGAGTCAGCACCCACAGGAGATTCCACACCACTGTCTTACCTGTGGAATCACAACTTTATGGCTTGCAAGTAACATATTCCCCAGAAGATGCCTTCAGTTCCCAGAGTTTGGTTTAAGTACTGGTTTCCTCCTGGAGGACAGCAAATTATGATGCTACCCCACGGTCTGGTTACTCTTTTTGCTGTTATTGACCATTTCCAGCAAAGGTTTGAGACCACTGAGTTAAAGGCTGTAGTTTAGCTCTGCTCAGGGATCTCCAGGACACGATCCCAAGACTCCAGAACATGAAACTCCGTGGTAAATGTGTGCGGTCCTGGATAAGAAAAGTTTGGATGGGAGAGAGTCGAAGAGGAAGAAACATTCCAAATGTCTTTTAACTCTGATTATTACATGGGGAAGTTAGGGAATGATGGACACATCCTCAAAATGCAGCAGCGTTCAAGGGGACAAAGTCAAGGATGAGTTATGCCTGAGGAAGTAGGAATAAATCAGGAATAAAGAGGACACAAAGGACTGATCTGTCAATTGAGAGAGAGGGAAGGACTCGGGAGGAAGTGTGAGGGGAGAGGGGAAAGAGAGAGCTGGGAGAACTGGGTTTGACTGACAATCTCACAAACTCCATGGTCGTGTCCCTGTACTGGAGACTGGGACAAATCCGCCCCACTCCAATGACAGCTCCTGAAAGGAACACGTCACGGGGCGAACATGAGACAACAGCATTTCCCTCTCACACACACAGCCCTCCTGCCATCAAAGGTGTTAGACAGAGCCACGTCACCAGGTCCCCTGCCACGGCCACGTGTGGCAGCAGGGACACCACAAGGTCAGCGGGAAGAGCCTGGACAGAAAGCCATAGAAATAAACCCACTCTGGATGCAGCTCAGAGCAAAACTTCTTGTTAAAGCCTTGAATGCAACCAAAAGGAGCTGTAAAACAGCTCTGGGAGGGAAAACTCAGCACACCCTCATGGACAGTGGGTCTGGCAGCACCCCGGGGTCCCGGTGGATGGACACGGTGAGTTCCCCTCCTGGCTGGGAGGAAGCCAGGAGCACCCAGGGCTCGTGGGCAGTGCCAGCGTGGCTAACGAAGCCCAGTGCTAATCAGGCAGCACGCTCCTGTGTTTGCTTTTCCTGCACCCGGGCTATTCATTGCCCGGGATGCGGGAGGCCGGGCGGAGATGCTGACGAGGCAGACGCCCAGCGCCGGAGCCAGCACAGAGCAATTCAGCACCAAGTGCAGCTACACAATCCCTTTAATCTCATCTAAAGACTTTTTTTCATGGTTTCCTTTAATAAACCCTGATTACCATGGATAGAAGCTTTTCTTTGGGAGCCAACATGGCAAGAAAACCCATACTGAGACATTGTCAACAGCTCCCCCGACAAAGACCAGATTCTAACTTTGGCTAAATCCTTTCTCCCTGAACTTACAACCTGTCCAAGCTGAAGGCAAGTCTCGCTTTGGGGACACCCCACACCAGAGCAGCTTTGCTTTGGAGCTCACCACAATGAACAGATCCCAGCACAAGCTGCAGCTCGTCCCAAATAAAGAGATTAATTTCAGGAGCGGTTTGTTTGCAAGGGAATTAAGATACAGAGGGACAGCACAGCCTTCCCTCATCACACAGATTATTCCTCTCAGGCACTCAGATGCTGCCCATCACCTTGTTACCTGTGTCTGTGCCAGAAGAGTATTAAATGGTGGGATTAACACATGCCATGAGAGGGACTTTCTTCCTTTTTTTCCTAGCTCTTCCCATGCGATAAAACTGCATGTGGATGTTGTTTCTGCCTGCATTTCAAACTTGGTTTTCTACCAGCAAAAGCAGGTCAGAGCTGTGCTCCTCTGTGCTTGGAAGGGAGAGCAGAGAGGTTTGTAACGATTTCTCAGCTCCTCCAGGAATTTGCTACAGAAACTCGAATGAAAGAACACAAATATTCAGGGTCACAGAAACAAGAATGGAAATAACCTACAAATCCAGAGACCGAAGTTAAACTCTCTTTTCTGGAGCAGACAGGGATGTGAGTCCCTAAGGCTGGGTGTTACGGAATCGTGGAACCTCCTGAATTGGAAGGGACCCAATCTTCCAACGATGTGACACCTTCCACGCCACAGGTAGCAGTATTTCCCAGCCTCCTGAAAGTATCCTGAGGATAAATCTATCAAAATTATTCCTTATCACAGTAACTGGGGAAATACAAACTCCCAGATAAACAAACTATTGTAGCAAGAGCACAGAAGGTCACTGATTTCAAGCAAAGTGTGTCACAACAGTGCCTGACTTGATCCAATCTTGTGTGTGTGAGATCATAGAGGTCCAGAGCACTGAGAAAAGAGAAATATTGCCAAAAGCCAGTGTCAGGTTGACTTCTGTCTCAAAGTCCCATTCCTGTCCCCAGCAAAGCCATCACACACTCCTGACGCTCTGTTCTCCCCAGCACAAAGACTTTCTCTGCTGTGTTTCACCGAGGTGCAGCTCTCGCGGGGTTGGCAGTGCCAGGTTGGCCAAAAAATTAAAATTTTATGGGATATTCCTTTGGCCAGTTTGGCTGTGTGTTTTCCCAACTCCTGGTGCACCTCCAGCCTTCTCCCTGTCAGGGCATGAGGAGCTGAAAAGTCCTGGAGTTAGTTTAAACACCACTTAGCAACAACTAAAATCATCAGTGTGTTATCACCACGATTTTCATGCCAAACCCAAAACACGGCATCCCAGGAAGAAAATTAACTTTATTCCAGCAGAAACCAGGACAGCAATTCACTGGGAAAGAGACCCTGATGAGCTCTAGACACGAAGAGGAATAAACACAACCTCTGGCCCTAAAGGAGTGATGAATATTGAAAAGAAAATTAACTGGGTTTCATCCCAGCAGGTCTCCCCAGCTTGTGTATCCATTCCAGCATTTTAGGACAGCCTTGAGGAAAATGCCGTTTCCTTCCTCAGAAGCTCAGCTTACGCTCACACATTCCCTTCGAGGCTTCGGGGGCTCTGAAAAAGCCCAAACGAAATCTAAATTTGCTGGGTCTGGTTCAGATGGGGGCCCTAAAACAGCAAGGAGGGGTCTGTGACCCTGGCTTTCCCCACGAGCTGCCACGCAGCTGTTTGGTTTCCTTGTTGGCTGAAGCTGTTCAGCAGGGTTCATGCTGTACTGGATGCCAGTGGCTGGATGTTTCCCCCTGCCTGGCAGTTTTGGGAAGATCTGTGAGACACAAGCCCTCTGTCTCAGGCTGAAGCCTCGCAATCAGTGCTGTGTGCATCCACCAAGAGCCAAATCTCACTGTGCTTCAGCTGCCTCTGGAAGGACTGGTGGGGAGAGTAACTCCGCACTCACAGGGACTCTGTGACCACTGCCTTCTTCACTCTCCAGACCTCCGTGAGATAAAACATGGGACTTCAAGGAAAATAAATTTTAAAAACCCCTTTACACCTTGATCTGCTGCTCGTGGGAGCACTGAGATCTATATCTGGAGGTGGGGGAAGCCACCCAGCAAAGAAGCCAGGAGAGAATCCCAAGCCTTCAAATCTGAGATTTTGCTATATATTCAAAGGACAGCTGCAGCAGAGTGGTCTGAGGGAAAAAGTCAAAGTAACAGGACTGGGAAAATCAGAGATGATACCGAGACCAGGGAACCCCAGAATATCTTGGGCTGGAAGGGCCTTAAAGATCATCTTGTTCCAATTCCCTTGTCATGGGCAGGGACACCTTCCACCAAACCAGGTTGCTCAACGCCTGGATGGGGAATAAGGTTTAGAAATAAAGCTTCAGAGGTTTGTAGAGCAGTGGATTTGCTGCACAGGATCAGGCACTCTGCAAACCAGATGGGCTCCAGTTGCCAGTGACCAGCACTTGCTGGCTCAGAGCGAATGGGAACTTCTCCCAAATGAAGAGTTTACAAGTGGCCAGGCCAACGTGATTAATGCAGGGCACAGCTGTGTGCTCCTAGAGAGCCAGGATCCCCGAGGGAAGGACCATCAATCCTGCAACTGCCCCAAACCTCGCAGGAAATAGGCTGGACACACAGCAGGAGAGGGAGCATAAAGGAAATGCTGTTAGCAGTGCTGTATTGCTGGGAGGGGAGAGTCAGAGGTGTGATAATTTCTCTTCAGTGATGCAGGGTTTGCAGCAGAGGCGAGAACAGAGTCTCTCTTTATGCTTTACTCAGCATAAAATTTCCTCCTTTCATTTGTGGCAGGTATCCAGCCCCTTTTGGAGCAGCAGCCACCAGCTCTGGATGAGGCCAGGGAAAAGGTCTGACACAGCAAATTCCTCATCCTCAGCTTCTCATGCGAGTGGCTAAAGGGAGGAGATGAGCGAGTCCCACAAAAGAGGGGTGGCTGGACCATCCCAAATCCCAGCTGGGTCTCCAGCCCAACACACCCCTGGGTAGCAGCAGTGCTGACTGGCATTTGCTCTCCCAACCCTAATAAAAAGCTGCACTTTTACTGCAACCATTAGCAGCATTTTGATAGTGACCGGAGATTCTGAGAAAGAAATTATTAGACACCTCCTTGTTTTATTTGCTCTGTGCTTCCTAACTCTGAGCAAATTCCTAGATGCTTCTGGGTGTGTTTTTAGGCACCCTGAACCTCCTGGGCAGACACGTGCTGTTCATTTTATCTCTCTGCCTTCCTCATGAGAGCTCTTCCACCAACTGCTCCGTGTCTTTCACCCTCGAGCAGGTCAGATGAGGTCAGGTGAATCTTTTTTCCATCTTTCTCTAGCACCCAGGGCAATTAGGTCCCAGTCTGGAAGTTCAAAACTTGCACGTGGTCAGCTGAAGTAATCTATTCCTGCTGAAGTAATCTAGTCCCGTGTCTCCAAGGGCTTGGAAAGAGCTCTTGAAGGGGTGTCAGAAGGATAAGAAATCCATACTTCTGCCCCAAAGCTCACCAGCCTCAAATTTGAAGCATATTCTGCAGATAAATTGCTATGATCTCTTTGTTACAAATAATACAGCACCAAATAGACATTTTTTAAACTAATACTAATCTCCTGCATGCTTTTCTTGGCTTTCCCTTACGAATACCATAAAAACTGCATTACAATTGTTTATCACTTCTAACCATTCTGGCATAACAGCATTTTTTGTGAAGTTCGAAGTGAAGCAGGGCTCAGTGCAGCTGCTGTGTTCAGAGCAAGATGCTTCCTGAGGAGAAACACCCAAGATCAGACCAAACAAGAGCTGTCCTATTCAGACACTTCCCCTCAGAGCGTTTTGGTTAAAAACTTCTGTCCCCACTTGACTTGGGTGTTTTGAGCAGGCTGAAGGGCAGCTGAGCTGTCCCTGAGCCAAAAGGCAGACGCAGGGACAGGACTGATGGAGAGCCCCACGTTTGCCCGAGCAGAGACTTCCAGCTGAGACACAATTTCCAGCCCAGCAGCAGCACTGGGGAAGGACTCTCTGTGCTGAGAGCCGTAATGAGGCAGTGTGGACACAAGCCCTGATAAGCTGCAGCTTTGGGAGCATTTCAGGGGAAAAGAAAAAAACAAAAAAGCAGCCTGACATCTACCCCACCACAGTCCGGTGAGGTCCCAGTCTACGGGTGGCACAGGAAGACCACAAAAGGCACTTTCAGCAGAGAATCAGCAGCAAAACTCACACTCCTCCCTTTCCAAAAGTAAAAACCTGGGTAAACTATTATTAATTTGCTGTTAATTTTCTCTTCCAGTGACTTTGTCACCGCCAGCCCAGCTGCTGCCAACACATCCAAAGGGCAATGGAAAGTTATTCTTAGAGCTCAGCCCGGCTGTTGCTGCAGGATAACTAATCCCAAATCATGCCTAAGAGTCCTGAGCTGCTGCTGGGCTGGACAGGACACCTATGGCCAGGACCAGAGGCAGGCAGGAGACAGAGCAGTGCTCATAGGGGTGAGAAGATCATCACACGCTCTGTTTGTTAACGAGCAGATTAGAAGGGAGCCGATGTACACACACACGCACCCAGACTGTGTTTGCAGGGACATACACAGCTCCATCCTGCACAGACACATTTATTTTTGCACCAGAATGATGCAATTCCTGCGCAGGGCACTGTGTGCAGGCATAATTCCAGTGAGCATTAGCAGCAACACCTACAGCTCAGGTTGTCTGACATGTTCTGTGCCAAGGCTCACTTTTAAGGTCCTCATTACTTTGACAGACCTGAACCACTCAGGGGACAATTTCCTGAGCTCGGTGTCTGCCTCAGGCTACCAGCGCCGTGGAAAGTTGCATTCAGAATGACTTGGGCAATGCTGAGAACTAAATTAGGGGAAAAGTTTTTGCAAGTTACTGATTTTAACTTTTTTTTTTTCTTTGTTTGACCTCGGTTATATTCTTCCTGCCGCCTCGCTGGAAAGGTGGCACGCTTTGGAGCAGGGAGTAAAAATTGGGATGCTCCTTCCCTTGTGACCAGGGCTCAAGTTGAGCATCTAATAGCACAAATATTGCAAGGAAAAGTTTTGCCTTTTCCGCTGCTCCTAGGATGGGATAACACAGAAGGGGTAGAACATGTTCCTGATGAGCAACGTGGGCTGGTAGAAGGTGTCCCTGCCCAGAATGATCTTTAAGCTCCCTTCAACCCAAACCAATCTGTGATTCTGTGACTTATCCAAGGTCACACAGAGTCAGCAAAGCAGAGACAAATCTTCATCCCATGTGTTGAATTCCCAGCTCAGTGCCACAACGACAACTATTTTTCAGAGCCACGCGTGCAGCACCAGGGGAACCTCCCTCACCGCTGATTTTCTCTATTCTCATCCCCTTTGGTGCATGTTTGAGGGACACACACCCAAATGTGTCACAGTGATAAATTCCCCTCAGTCCTAAACCCATGCCCTGCTCCAGCACTTTGCCAGCGTCAGCAGAATTGGTGCATGACACACCCGAGTGTCGGAGCTGGAGCGACTTTAAATAGCTCAGTGGTCACCCTGCTCAGCTGTGGGATGCATGGATGCATCCAGGGTGTCCTGAAATGATACAGCAGAGTCCTGCTGCTGGCACCCAGCCTGGGAGGCCAGGGCGAGGAAGGGAGGAGGTGTCTGCTCCTGCTACTCTGCTGCTAAAGCTTTCTGCACTTTATCCCTCTGCTCCCCCACACTGACCAGCCTCGAGAGGAGACACTGCCAGCATGTTCTACTCCACGTGGGCAGCTTGCTGCTGCTGCAAAACACACATGCAAAAGGCAAAATCTCCTCTTTTCGTTCCATAAATATCTCCCCTGGTCCACTCAGACACAGATGGAAGCTGCAGGTGCCCTGCACTTCAAGGACCTGACCCTTCACCTGCACGCATCATGCCTGGTGCTATCAACAGCTCCACAAATCACCCCAGAGCAGCCACAGGGAGGGTGATGCAATGGTTTTAGCTGTTTGCACAGCCTCATAATTGCAGATCCATCATCACAAAGCATTAGCTGTGTTAGGACAGGTGTTACACAGGAACCCAGCAGCAGAAAGGGGCACGTGAGCTGGGCAGTCTGCAAGGGACGCTTTCGTTTGCAGTGAGAGGCTTGAGATCCGAGTTGTGCTACCCAAAAGAAAGTTATTTGTTTGCTAAGCCAGCTGCAAGCAAAACTCTAATTTAGTCCAGATCCAAACACCATCTGCTTTGTTCATCTCTGCTCACACAGGATAAAAGCACCTGTGGCTGAGACAAGAGGTGTTTTTAATGTGGGGCCGTGCAAACATCACCTCTGTACATAAAATCCTGCTCAGAGGAAATGGAGGCCTTGATAACACAGGTTTTAAGACCTGAAGAAACACTATTAAGCAGATGCCCAGCTGCTAAAAAAGTAAGACCCACAAGTGCTGTACCAATGTGCACTCCAGCCCCCAAGCCTCACCTGGCACTGCCTCCACCTCTCCACTCACCCCTCTCTCCAAAACAGGACCTGCTGCTCTCTTCTCTCACCTCACAGGACCCCCCCAGCTGCACTTGGAATGCCACACAAGCCTCAAGTGCCGTGCAAAGCTGTAAAGCTGCGTACATGCCCCTCTGCCCTTGGGGATGCAGTCACAGCTGTTGGGACATGAGGCAGGAGCATCCTCCCTGCTCCTGGAGAGCATCACCTGTGCTCCACCTCCCAGGGGCCTCAGGTGCAGGGCTGGAGGAGCAAGGGCCTTGTCCTGGCTCCTGTGGGGCCAGGACATATCTTGGCACCGGCTGCAAGTGGATTTTAAGAACATGAGGCATCACTCAGACAGGAGATTGGGCTGAATTTTGCCCTTGACTGAAGAGTTAGAGCCTGTAATGTTTTAGCTTGGACTAGAGGAAAAATGCAGAGGGAAAGAGGGAGGGAAATGAAGTTTGTTAGTGGTGGCACTACAGCAATGTTTTTTGTGCATTACAGTGCAAAACAGCAGTGTTTTGTACTGGGTGTTGTTGTGCTTTTTAGGACAGACTTGAGGAGTGCATCCAGGGGCCACTTCTGGGCTTATTTATATTTTCACCTCAGTAAAGCAAAAATATAGTGGCAAACAGGAAAAAAAAGAGGGATTTTTGACAAAAAAAAAGAGAGGACAAGATGGAATGGCTTTAAATTGAAAAGGGGCAGGTTTAGATTGGATGTTTGGACGCAAATCTTCCCTGTGAGGGTGGGGAGGCCCTGCCACAGATTGCCCAGAGTAGCTGTGGCTGCCCCATCCCTGGGAGTGTCCAAGGCCGGGTTGGATGGACCTTGGAGCAACCTGGGATAGTAGAAGATATCCCCAAGGAAGCCTGGAACTGGAATTTTAAGATCCCTTCCAACCCATGCCGATATCTGACGCTCTGAAGAAGCCGCAAGCCCACACAGCGACTCGCAGGCCAGAACCTGGCCTAGTAGAAGATATCCCCAAGGAAGCCTGGAACTGGAATTTTAAGATCCCTTCCAACCCATGCCGATATCTGACGCTCTGAAGAAGCCGCAAGCCCACACAGCGACTCGCGGGCCAGAGCCGCCCTTGCCAGGTCAGTGTCAGCAAACCCCCTCAGGAGCACGGGACCAACGCCTGGAGCAAATCCACGGTCGTGGCTGGACATCCCAAACCCTGACCTGTCCTCTGTGTCCGCAGCGAACAGGAAAAGCCCACCAGCCGCCTGCAGGAGGGAGCGCGCAGCTCCCGGCTGTGCTCCTGCCACAGCGCCGCGATCCAAACCGCAGCGGCGTACGCGGGTGTAAAATTGCTATCACGATTCAGCGTGTGACACATTAAGGTGGTTTGTTCGTTAAAAACAGAAATTAAGATATGCGTTGTCCCTGAAAAGAACGGATTGCATACGTAAGGCTTAGCACGATAGTCTGTCTGAAGTTAAGATACGTGTTGTCCTTAAAAGGGACAGATTGCATACACAGGGCTTAGCTCAAGAAACCGCAAAATATCCTGTAGAATAAACATGATGTACGTCAAAGTAGAAGCTGTGTAAGTGCATAACCAAGGATGTAAAGTTCACAGATAAGGCACCGAGGAAGATGAGGAACCTTCATCCCCGCGAGGCAGAAAAAGACCCCCGAGCAACAACTCGCTCAGACACAGAGTACACAGGAAGAACAACGTGGAACCGGAAGAAGAAGAGTATAAAACTGGGGACTCTTAGGAAGGAGAGCGCGCACTGTTAGTGGAGCGGTGACTCCCCGGCCACCCAGCACTGTTTTATTTGCTGTCGCTTGCTTAATAAACTAATTCGATCTAATTGACTTTGCCTCCGCCAATTATTTGAGGCTAACTTATAACAAGTGGGTTATTAATAACAAGGTATTTCTCCTCTGGGGCCATCTGCATCCCACACACCCCCGCAAATCCGGCACTTTTCCCTTCCAGATACAACAGCCAGAGAAGATAATTCCCTTTTTTCCTCTGCCTTGAAGCCATGTACGAAGGTAGAGCTCAACAGGCAGTTTCCTGCTCCAGACCATGCAGACAAACATCGTGCCAAGCACCACGAACTCACAACAGAGGTTTTTCTTTCTACCAAGGTGCCAGAAATAATACAAATAAACTCTTCTTCTCTCCCTGGCTTTATATCTACAGCTCCCACACATCACTACCAGCAGGGCTTTAAAACTAAAACAGACTGGGCCTACGTGGCTTGAATTTATTCTGGAAATTTATCTCTTCTTGCTGAAAGCTCTGCTTTTGCTTGATCTTCCTGCCTTCCAAGTCCTACAAGTGCCACATGTTGCACAGCTGGATTCCTGACAGAGAAAGAAAACAGGAGGGAAGAGAGAACAGATATTTTATATATATAATATATGTATTTTATATATATATATATATATATACAGGAATGCGATGGCCAAGGTTTTCAAAAGTCGCCTGTGAACTTCAGCAGAGTGGTTTCAAATACTTCCAAGGGACCTGTGCACAGGAAAGACAGAGCTCTTGAGCTTCCAAAAATCTGCTCTCCACAGGCAGAAGCGGAAGGAAAAGGAAATGGGGCTCCAAAGGACTTGCTGCTCTGAAGATGCTCAAGACCAGCCCTTGCAGGAAAGGATTTGCAGCAAAGGCTGTGCCAGGGAAGGCTGGAGATAAGGCAGCCAGGAGGAAGAAGGACAGATCCGTGTGGCACTGAGGGAAATGAGGAGGATTTTCAATTCTCAGACTTGCTGGGGTCTGACTACTAAAATAATAATGTGTTTCCCCAGCTCCGGGAGAAGTTGTTCACCCTCAGCAGCTGTAACAGGGGAATATCCCTGGTTCCCTCAAAAATGGGCAGCAACATCCACTTCCAGTGTGACAAGCCAAGGATAAAGCACGAAAAGCCAAGGGGAAGAAATCCTGTTCATCTTGAGCAGCATTAAAAAAAAAAATCCCAGCAAAGGAGAAAATGAAGAAAATGTTATTTCCTTTGAAATGGAGTATTGCACTCTGTAACGGGAGGGGGGGAGGAGGAAATCAAACCCAAAGTGAACCAGAGATTCAGTTCATAAACACAGGAGAAGGTCAGCTTCCTCCTCACCAATAACTTGGTCCCTCGGGAATCCAGCATGGCATTTGAGATAGGGCAGACATTTGATTCCTTCCTCTGCGTGGGGAGCCTGACACACGCATCCTCCATCCCCACCACCTCCCAGCCTTGCCACGGGCTGGGCCGGGCCCCTCCTCCAGCCACCCTGCCTCAGCAGCAGCAGGAATCAGTTTAAAATCTGCTCCCTGAGCTGACGAAGGGATTATTTTTTTCCCTGTGTTTGAGAAGAGGCAGTGGCTGTAAAACCTTCTGCCTCAGCCCAGCAACAGCGAGACCTTGGGAGAGGCTAATTATGGGTGGCGAAAGAAGTCACCCACTGGCAGAGAGCAGTGGAGGAGAGACAGGCGAGCACAACCCTGCACCTGGAGACCTTTTTGCTTATTCTAAAATAAAGCTGATTCTGCCGCCTGCGTTCCCAGGGAAGGAGAAGCAAGGCAGGAGAGAAGGCAACGACCAAGTGAAACCAAGAGGCAAATCACCGAGTGGAAAGGCGAGTCAAGCATCTCACTGTCACTTTTCCATACCCTTGCGCAGGCACGGAGAAGCCTCGGAATTACCCTCCCACACATAAAGACCCAGAAGGAAGGGAGGCAGAGCAGAAAAGCAGCCTGAAGGCTGTCAGTGGGGGAAATGTGGCTCAAAGCACCCTGTGCATCAACCAGCGGGACCGGTCTGCACATGTGTCCATGCACATGTGTCCATGCACATGTGTCCATGCGCAGCCAAGGCGTGGAAAGCAGATTGTCATGGAGTTCCAATCTGCTCGGGGTCTCCTCCAGGCTCGTGGCACCTCGTGCTGCCCCGCTTGAGCCCTCGTGGCCAGGGTCCAGCTGAGCCACTGGTGAGGGTGGGAATTGCTGCACAATCGTCCCCTAGTCCTGAGAGCCCCTCAGAGACCCCATCACCATCAGCAGAGCTGAGACCTTTAATGCTTTTCAGCAGCTTCCGAAAAGCATTAAAGCAGCCAAACTCAACTGGAGCCACATTCCCAGACACAGAGGTTTGTCCCAGATTGCTCCATTTATTCTCTGTTCTGCAGCAGAGGAAAACCTCAAACTCTTTTCTTTCTTCCCTCTCCTCCTTACAAGCTGGAAAACATCTCTCTGCCACCAGCATCTGATCAAGGGATGCTGGAGGAAAAAAGAAAACTGATTTTTTGCCTAAATCCCTCCTAACTGCAGCTACTGCAGCAAGGCTGCTCTTCCTTCTCCAAAAATCTGGACCTGCAAAACCTTTCCTGAACTGTGAGGGAAAATTGGCAGTGATCTGCGAAAAGTGCAGGGCGAACAGATTGGCATTTTCGAAGCATGTGTAGTTTGCATTTGTGTGTAGCAATGTGCATATAAATGTGTATTTTTATGTATATGTATAAAACATACACACACACACACGTATATCTCTCTATATATGGATGCATGTCGTTGCATTTAGGGAAAAAGGCATCACAACTTCCACCAGAAGATAATGAGAGAGCTGGGAACGTGCAGGCAGCACGATGCAACTCCGCTTTCCTCCTTACACCACAGGACAATCAAGACTTCTTCTCTGAAATGAATGCAGAAAAGGGCCCAAGCAGCTGGGGAAAGGGTGATGCCTGTGAGAAATCGGCTTTTTTTGTGGCTCATGCATTGCAAAGTGTGTGTGTGTGATGAGTCAAAGTCTGAGGGCTGCCTTGTGTCAGCCATTGACTGTGCCAATGACAGCAGCTCCCGACAGCCTTTAATAACACCACTTACAGACTCTGGAGCAGGGGGAGGCAGGAAAGGGGGGAGGAGAGTGCTTCCCTCGCAGGCTGGTGCACAAAGCATCCCCAAGCTCGCCAAAATAAGTCACAGGAACCCGTTGATGGCTCCATAATTGCAGCCCACGCTGCAATGTGTTGTTCTAAGAGGCAACAGAGAGCGCAGCCAGGAGAGCAACTTTGGGTACACGGCGATCAAACGTGGCCAGGAGGACGTGAGGACGTGCAGGGCTCAGGTAGGGGTGGACCTGGTGGTGGTTTAGGGGCTCATCCCAATCACATTTCCTGGTGCAGGAAGGCACCTCCATGTGTTCACACCCAGGTTTATACCAGGAAGCAACCAGGAGGCAAGAAATTCCAGGCAGAATAGGTGAAACAGGGAGAAATACGTACGGGAGACACCTGGAATAGTCAAGTCCTGCTGCCCACCTGTGCCTTGGTTCTCCGGTATGAAGGGGGGAAATAGGTCCCTGTCAGGTCTCAAGAATGCTGGGAAGCTCCTGGAAGGCTGGTGAAGATGCTAAAAATCCTCAGCTCAGTCCAGATTTGGAAAGCTTTGGGAAGAGCTTCGGGAGTGCATCGTGTCCTGATTATTTACTTCTCCAAGCTAAGGAGAGACCTACTTCACACACCGCCTCCTGGAGAGGCGGAAAAATCAGGCATGTAAAATAAGAAGGAAATGGAAATCGACTTGATAGCTCCTTCCCCTTCCTAATGGGGAACACTTACCTAATTAGGCCCGCTTGCCGTTTCCTCTCCTTGCTTTCTTTGAGACATTATGCAGAGAGAAATTTGTCCTAAAAGTTGTTACTTTTATTCGGAGGCATCCCCTTGAGCTGTTTGCCTTGCTAAGGCAGGCAAGGGCAGCAACTCCATCATGAAGGAGGAAAAAAATCCCTCCTGAGTGGCTCTAAGGGGTGCTGGGGTTGAAGTAACCAGCTCCTGGTGCACGTGGCTCACCTGCCTCACCTCCCTTCCCCATCCCTCAGCCAGGCAGAGGGTGCAGCTCCAAGGTGTCACCTGCCCTTGCCTGGCCCAGGTGAGCAGCTCCTGATCTCTGGAAGCGACCGTGGAGACCAGGAAAGAAAAGCCAGAGGATGCAAAAATGCTCTGAGTCCAGTGGCCAAAATGACTCTGCCCTCAGTGGGCTTTTGGAGACAAACCTGAGACTGGATGGTGTCAGGGCTGGTGGGATCCACAGGGACTCCCAAATCAGCCCCAAATTCGTTCCACCACTTGGGTGACCTCTCCAAATAACATATCCAAGCAGCTGATGCAGCTTATGCAACCCAAACCCTCCAGATCCACATGGACATGGCTGACCCAGCCAGGACACGGCAAGTTCTCCTCTCCCACAGCCAGGTCCCCTCCTTTCAGAGGGGCCCCACTCTGGGGGCCTCCCCTCACCAGGACAAGGGGCTGGCACGTGCAGGATGTGCAGGAGCACCTCCCACCCCACAGGACGCTCCCAACCATGAGTACAGCAGGGACAGGCTGGATGTGACCCTACGCCAGGGGTTACAGGGGCCTCTGGCACAGTGAGGGGTCAGCATTCACCCCTTGACCCCTACACTGGACCCCTTTATCCGTCCCTCCCACACTTTCCAGGAAGGCCCCCCCATCCCCCTCAGCCCTGCTCTTGCACCCCAGGAGATTTTTTCTCTTCCCTGCAGGGAGCAGAGCTTCCAAGAAGGAAAATGCAAAGCCCAAAGGGAACGACTTCAAGCAATGAGACAGGCTCTGCAAAAGAAGGTGTTTTATTCCTGCCTGAGGGGGTGCTTTAAAGAACCTCCTTTTGTTTCCTCAAAGGCTGCCGAAGGTGGAGACCTGGAGGAATTCAGGGAACTCACTCTGCAAGCAGCAGCAGAGATTTCCCATGCCCAAGTCTCTCCATACCAAGCATCCTGCACTGGTCCAGCCATTCCTGCATCCCTCCCCACCCCCTCTCCCAGGGCAGCACCTGCAGCTGAGCCCAGCCCTGCACCTGCAGCACCTGTGCAGGGTGTGAGAGGAGGGGCTGAGCCACCCCCTGCAGCTGCTCCAACCAGCCCTGAAACTTCACCTCCCAGTTGTTAATTCAGCATCCAGAAAAGCTGTGTTGCTTTCCTTTCCTCCCCCCCCCCCTTTTTCCTTTCTTTTTTTTTTTTCCCTTTCCCCTCTAGGCAATTTCCAGGGAACAAGAAGGAACTCCACAGCTAGTCCCTGCTGCAAGCCAAGCCAAGCCCTCCCCTGCCCCAGGCAGAGAGGGAAAGCAGCCCTGCTCCTCCCGGTGCCCCTGGACACCCCTCCATCCTCCCAGCCTCCTGTCCCCACCGCTGCAGCATCCTCAGGGCTGCCAGGGTGTGAAGGACAGCAGGAGGCATGGAGGGAGGTTTCTTTGCAGAGCCACCTCTGCAGCACTGCTAGCTTCCAGAGGAAGCAGTGAACCCAGTGGCTGCAGGCAGGAGACCCCTTTGCATCCCTCCTGCACCTCCTGAGCATTCCCAAAACCAACGGATGTGCTGGATAAATGGGGTCCAGGCAGGACTCTCTGCTGCAACTCCCAGCCAGTGCATTGCTCAGCACCCAGCCTGCAGAGGACACCTGCTCCTGCCCCCTGCACCCATTCCTGGGGAGCAAGACCCCCCCAAAGCAGGATCTATCCCGCCCATGGCAACTGGAAAGTGGTGGTGAGGGCAGGCAGAGCGATGCCCTGAGCAGGGCTTGCTCTGCTTGGCCTCTTGCAGCCCCGGAGGGGTGCCCAGCCCCAGAGGGGCTCAGCAGAGCAGGACCCCGGGCCGGGAGCATCGGAGGAGCTTCCCTGCCTCCCAGCGCAGAGGGCTGGGCTTGCAGGCAGGGAGGGACTCCAGCAGACAACGAGGAGCAGCAGAGGAGCAGCAGAGATAAGAGAAGGTATTTACCAGGCAATGCCTACGAGGTCCTGTGAATGCAGCATTTGTGCTGGATGAACAGACATATTATCACAGAACTTGATGCCAGCCCTTCGCCCCAAATGGTGACACGCGATTACCAGTTTGGAAATAACTAAGCTCATTATAACGAAACGCTTCGCTCAAATCCCCCTCCAAAGGAGGGATCTGACGAAGGAAGGGACCTGTGACGGGAACATACTGGGGGGATTTGTTTAACCAGATCAGCCCGCTGGGCCAGCACAGCACGGTTCCCTGCCTCCAGTGTGGATAAAGCCTGGATTCCCGGGAAGCTTAAACCCCCATCCCACATGGACAGGGTGGGCAGTGTCCCACACCCGGCACTGGGGTCTTGTGGGCACAACCCCGCTTTTAAGGGATGAAAAGAAGCACCTTTCAGTAATAAATAATAATGCTAACTATGTGTTTCTATAGCAACTCATCACCATAGCAGCTCGGCGCAGGAGGAAAACTCAGAGCTCATCCCGCCGTCTTCAGGGTGAGGAGGCAACTGCCCTCCCAGAGGAGGCTTCAGTGGTGGCAGAGATGGCACTTAAAGCAAGAAGTCACCCTCCAGGTTGACTAGAGGTTGACTGACCCTGAGGGCTGCCCTCCCTGGGGAAGCTGTCTGGATGATCTGGAGAGGAGCAGTCAGGGATCTAAGGGGTGATGGGGATATGAAGTCTCGAAAGCAGCAGGTATCGAGGTCACTGCAATCCCCCAAATCAGTCCTGGGATATAAGGAGGGATGGGGGCATGAAGCCTCAAAAGTACCCAGTATTGGGGTCATGGCAAGCCCCTAAATAAGTGCTGGGATCCAGAGTGGATCCTGGAAGGAAAGGAGGCTGTGACAGGGGATAGCCCCACCGTCCAGGCAGGAGGACACCATGAAGAGGAGAGTGCAGAAGGTGAGGCAAAATCAAAAGGAGGAAATGCCCAAAATTATCCATGCAAATACCAACTCCCCAAATCTTACACAGTTCAGGATAACAGCTTACAAAACTCCACGTGTTGCTCTGCTTTTAGCAAGACACAGAAATTGGCACCAAACCCTGACAAATCGAAGGAGTTTCCCAAACCAGCCCAGAAACTCACTTCTTCTAAGGCACACATGCCCACTCTAATTCGGATGTAGAGTTTGGGTGGGGTTTTTCTCCCCCTTAGATTGTCCATTAAAGAAAAATCCAAGCCTTTGATCAGCTCCACAATTGGTGTGGTTGTATTCCCAGCTCACCTCCCCTCCCTGGCAGGGCTGTGGTGGCAGAGCCTTTGCCTTGAATATAGAACCTCCCATTCCTCAGCACCTCTGAAAGCCTCTTCCCAGCCAGCAGAAGAAGGTGACACTGCCCAGGGGTGGGACAGTGGCCATTAGTGACCATTATCCATGGACATGATGCTATTCCTCAGGCTGGTGAGTGAGTTCCCAACCAGCCCCACCACCCCCGTGGTTTTATCATCTCGCTTACAAAAAGTGAGTCATTTTTAAAGGTCATTAGAGCAAAACAAGAATCAAGTGATGGCTGAAGGGACAGTCACTTCCAAGAGACCACCCCCACTTGATAGATGGGGAAACGAGAAGCCGAGGAACCCACACAGGGCCACGGGACAGCTCCCCATCAAATCCAAGTCTCCCTTTGGCAGCCCAGGATAAGTTTCCCTAAAGTAAAATGAAGCTGTGTAGCACACCAAGCACTTGCTATTCCATCAATAGGCAATTGTAACAGGATACACCTCCTTAGTCTCTAAATGAGTTTTCTTTCCAGCACTACATTATAGACAAATCCCCTGTCACAAAAAACAAATAAATCCCTTTTCACAATCAAATATGCTCTAACCAAGTCAAACAGGGCCACGCGCACGTGCAGCGAATCCGCAAAGCTTCTCCCGACTTCCCAGCGCGACCGTCCTCCCTTCGGGCGGGGAAAGAGGTGAAAACGAAAGGAAAGAAAGAACCTTTAAGAGGAGGAATGAAGTGGCAATTTCCCAGTTCAGCTGGGAACCAACACGTGGGATCCTCGTGGTTCCACAGGGGCTGAGCTCTCGCCGCCGAACCCAGACTGACACAACACCAGCGCTTGACTTACGAGTGCTTCATCCTGGCAAGATAGTTTTAATTTAAACCTTGTCACAGCTGAGGACGAAGCCATCCAGGCTCTGATTTACTGCTAATTCATCCCTCTGATCCCTATAACTCTAAACTCAAGTCACCAAACAGTGGAACGCCCAGGCAGTCCCCAGTGAGGCTCCGCATGAATGAGCGTCAGGGGGCTGCCGGCGGCAAGTGCGAGCTCCTCATTCAGAAAAAAAACAACAAGCATATAAATATGGACCACATATAAATATTGACTGCTGTAGGCGGTCACCAGTCCAGCACGACCTCACTATTTCCCAGGACAACATTACTGGGAATAAAACACCTCCACCAGCCTCACCTTTCCTCCCTTGTGGAGCGTTTTAAGCTCCAGGAGAAAAAACACAGAGGTCGTGGAGCCTCATTTCACAAACATTTGCGTGCATTCAGCTGTGAGGGTTCACCCAAGATCAAGATTTATCCCTCTGGCCCTTGCAGGAGAGCAGAGGAGGGGGAATGTGTGGGTATAGATCACGCAAATTCCTGTAATGGAAACCTAACCTGTATTATCTGCATTAGAGCCACACATTCGTCCTGTCAAAAGAACAAGGCAAATTCAACTGCCAGTCAAATCCCATAAATTTATTGCCAGTGCTGGGTGGGAAAGCTCCAGCAGGTCAGTGTATGGATAATAGAGCTGGAAAGAAACTCAGAAATCAGGCATGAAAACCGGGAGAGTCAGAGGTGCAACATCTCCCTTTTGGGTCACAAGCGTAAATACAGCCATGGTCAGCAGGACTTCTTATTTATCCCTATGCAAAAGAAGCCTGGGAGTCTCAGCCATTTGACTTTTGGGTCTGGATTTCTGTTTCACTGCATGAAGCATTTAAAAAACACTTTATGGGGGGAAAACTCTCTCAGCACCAAAGCCTGGAGTAAAAGCAAGTCACAGAATCTGCAAATGACCTCTGTCTCTAAGTGATTCCTCTCCAGGTGAGGCGAAAGTCACCTGCTGAGAGGCAGCATAGTGGGATGGGGGTTTAAACCCAGTCCCTGCTGTCCCTCGGGTCTTCAGGCAATGAGAAGTTGCTGTCTTCTACAAACATTAGTATTCGAGGCAGGAACAGCTGGGAACATCATATTTCAGCAAAATTTGGCTTCCTCCATGGCTCCAGGAATTACCTTGGAAGGGCACCTGTTCCCAACCAGGTTCACATCAGCTGGAGCTGAAGGGCTACAGGTGTCAAAAATGAAGTGGCCATTGAATGGCCAAATGAAGTTGGGTTTTTGAACCAAAGGGTGCCTGTTCAAAGCCTTCAGAGCACCTCTGAGGGCTCGCAGAGGGATTTTTAACCAAGGAAAAGGTGAAGGGCAGGTGCCACATGACACTGGGTCCTGTGGCAGGGGGCACAGACTCGGCACCTCTCACCTAGGTGGCTGCTCAGCCCCTTACAAGGTGCAACCACTCAAGGATGAGGCAAACTTAGAAAGCTCATGCGCCAACAAAGAATAAAAAAAACCAGTTTGTCATTTGGAATGAGTCAAAAAAACCCCCAAGGAATAATGCCAGATACAGAAAATCACCACACGGGCTGTAGGGATCTCAACACGTCATTTTTGCAATGATCTCTCCATTCCCAAAGGTGATTAAAAACATTTTGCAGGAAATTTCAAAGGCACTGGGACCGAGGTCCATGAGAGCACAGCTGGCCCCAGGCCAATTCTCTAACCCAAAATGTTTGGTCATCCCTGCCCATGGCAAGGGGTTGGAACTAGGTGATCTTTAAGGTCCTTTCCAACCCAAACTGTTCAGTAATTCCATGATTCTATGATATTTTCTCATTTCAAAGCACCCATTTGCCATTTTAACTGGAAAAAAAAATCAATCCTGAAAAGTCCTGTTCTGTCCAAGGGTTGATTTTGGCTGTCGAAGCACGGACTGGAGGGCAGGGCACCACTCCCTGCTCTCACCACCCAGTCCCTCTTGGGGCTCAGTTTGCATTTCATGCTGGTGAGGGAGAATTCCCATCAATAAACGTGGACTGAGCTTTTTGCCTCTCCGTGCCTCAGTTTCCCAATCCACACCACGGGAATGGAGTGGATGGTTACGTTTTAAGACCCTTCAGAGCCTGAGTGAAAAACATGTGGGCAGCACTACGTAATTTTTTTTTCTTCTTTCTTTCTTTTTTCTTTTTGTCATAGGCTCCTTGAGAGCTCAAAGCTGAGGGATATAAAGCACTTTTCACAGGAAGACAGTCACGCAGGGAAGCACGCTCATCACTGATGCCCTGCAGAAAGGCAGTGGGCAGCCCAGACTCTCCGCACAGACGGGAAGTCTCATTGCCTTGGGCGCCTGGAGCGCTGCTGTCCCTTCCCTGAGTCTTGCAAGCCAGAGGGAAGGAGTAAGAAAGAGCCCTCTGAAGCCTTTCAGGGAGACAGAAATGTTCCCCAGATGTTTTTTGTTAGAGAGTCAAGCAGTTTGAGGGCTTTGCTAGGGGGGAGAGTCACAACCCAAAATGCATCCCTGGATAGGGAAGGGGATTCATGGGCAGGACATGAGACTTTGGAGTCTCAGCTATGTGAGACCCCACTTCAGAGGGGTTTTGTGAATAATAAATCCAGAGGAACCAAGTGATTCCCAGGACACCACGCCATCCTGCTCCAAAACACGTGTGGGCAGTGCCAAGCCCCAAACTGTGGCACTGCCAACTCCCAAACTCAGCAGCCCCACCTCTGACACCCTCCGCAGGTCAAATCCCAGCGTGGAGCACGAGCCTACAGTGCCAGCATCCTTCTCAGCTTTGCAGGAAGCTTTTCAGGGTTCCCTTCCAAACGAGAAATCGATTCCCACACCGTGTTAACCCTCAAGACACCTCGGGCATCGTAGGACCTTGCCAGGCTCTTCACGCGAATCCAACCCCGGCACGGCGAGAGGGAGCTCGGTTTTACTGCAACCGCTCGGCATCGAGGACATCGGGAGGCAGAGACGGGGCAATTCGGGAAAAGGAATAAGATGCAACACAAAAGGGGCTCCGGCATCCCTCCTCCCCCTCCTCAGCCTGCGAAAGTAGAGGAATTGATAAAAAACCGGCTCCGGCAACCCAGCGCCCCCCGGGATGGGGCTGCCAGAGACGGCTCCTGCCTCCCCGGCAGCGCGGCTCAGCCGCTCTCCTGCCGCTGCTCAGCCCTTTGCTCTGCCACATCCACGGGCTGCCGAGCATCCACGGGCTGGCTGCGCTGCACGGAGGGATGCTGGCAGGTGAATCCGTGAGCAAAGGCTCAAATATTCCCTCTCCCTGCGGAGAAGTTCAGCACCTCCCTTTGGGTTTGCAGCATCCCTCCCCAGCCCGGCTGCGCGCCGAGCACATTTAGCACCAGCCCTCAGCGCCTGCAAGGCGGTTGCGATCATCGGCAAACGCTTCCCTACAGCACCGTGATTGATCATCAGCCTGGGCTCTAAAACACCCGTCTTGGGCATAAACAACACTTAGATCATGCGGCTGTCGTTTATTTCGCACGGTATCGATGCCGCCGAGCGCCACACATTTAGGATGGGACAGAGAGAAAAAGCCTTGGACTGGTCCTTTCGGAAAGGAGACACCCCCACGGAGGGTGGGTCCGGGCAGAGGAGGGAAGAAAAGCCCAGGTTTTCGTGCCGCGGCTGGGGTTGCGTGTTTAAACCCGGCTGCACACGCGAAGCAGACACACATCTGTTGCACCGCTTGAAGCCCGGCTCTAGCGAAGGATCCCCCACACACAAACAAACAGACAAACAAACACGCACTTCCCCCGGCAAGTAAACCACAAACAAAACGCTGCTCGCATCCCCTGGACCTCCAGCCAGGGGCTTAGGAGGGGGGAGGAAGCACCTAATCCCACACTGGGAGGCACACGCCGTAATTAAAATCTCCGAGTCGGCAAAGCCCGTGCCCCCCGTGCCCCGCCGGTCCCGCCCGCTCGCGGATTTCACCGGCTTCTGCAAACAAGACCCGGGTGAAACAGAGGGCGGCTAAAGAAAATAAGTTAGCACGCTTTCCGCCTTCCAAAATATTTGCGCAGCACTGGTGCACGCTCAAGATAAGTCCCTAGAAGGCTGCGAGCAGTTGCATCGGCTGTAAAAATCCCCTGGCACCATCACTGCTCCCGCGGAACCAGAGCATCCCCCGGCAGTCTCGGGGGTCCCGGTCCAAACCTCCCCTCTGCACCACTCACCCTCACGACTTGGGGAGCATCAGACCCCCCTCGCTTTTCCCAAAACCTCTCATCCCAGACATCGCATCCCGGCAGCGGAGGGAAGCCGTGGACAGCCAGGTGCGTTTCCAGCGAGCTCTCCGGCACGGCTGCCCGGCGGCAGGGCTGGGAAGCGGCGCAGAGCAGGCGCGGGGCGTGGAAGTTTTACGGGAGAGGTGCAGAGCCACACGCGTTCCCCCTGCTCCTTCCCACCAGGGCGAGTCCTGCGGGTCCTACCCCCGCATCCAGCACCGCAAACGCCGCATCCCTTCCCGGCACGGGGAGCAGATGGAGCCCCGGGAGGAGGATTTCCTCCGGGCTGGGGATGGAGCAGCCACATGCAGCCGCTACAAACCCAAACAGCCTTGCTGGGGCTGAGCAAGTGGGTTTGTTTATCTGGGAGGAACTCATCTGCTGCCGGAGTATTAGATTTCCACCAAAACAATGTGCGGCTCGGTGTTTAGATCACTTCTTCCCGTCTACATAATTTAAGGGCATATGCCTGATAAACGCGGAGCATCAATACGCAGGTTTCGGTTGCAGCACGCACACGCGCCGAGGGAAAGGAGGGAGGTTTAGCAGCGCTGACTCCGCAGCCGGGATTTGGGTAGGAAAACTCTCCAGCACCTTGCAGGAAGGGAAGCGACGAGGGTCTGCCCTTCCCTCTTAGGTGTTCACCACCGAGGGCAGCCCCTGTCCCCATGCATCGGTCACCCGAGAGGTGTTATCCTCCCCGGGAACAGGGCTCTGCCTCCAGCCCCGTCCAGCTGCAACCTCACCGGGAGCAGGAAAAGTTTGCAAATGCCTCCAGCCCCTCGCTCGAGGAAAGCTCTGGAGCATCGAAGGGGGGAAATACCCCCCGAGGAGAGGAAAATCCGCAGCCGAGGGATACCGGGGGTGATGAGGGACGGGCTGCGCCGCTAGAGCCGCTACCTCCGGGGAGAAAAGTTGAGCCTTGTGCATGGGGAAAAAGCCATCGGGGACCCGGGAAAGGGAGACGCCGGGCACCGCGTCCCCTCCGCGCTGGGGATGTGGAGACGGGGGGCTCCCCGCTGCGCCCCCCCTGCCCAGCATCCTCCTAAGCCGGGCCGGGAGGGGCAGAGGGGCTGTGCCCGAACCCCCCGGCTCAGCCCGCTGTCCGCGGGGGTCCCTGCCCTCCGTCCCCGACCCCCTTCCCAGGACCCAGGGCTGGGCAGCAGCGGCGGGGGCGCCTCCCAGGACCCCCCCTCCGCTGCCGCCAGGTGTGGAGGGCAGGTACCGCTGCAGCCCCGCCGGCCCTCCCGGGGCATCCTCCGGGGCATCCTCCGGGGCATCCTCCGGGGCATCCTCCCGCAGCCCCCGCTGCCCGGGCGGGGCGGGGGGCTCCTTACCTGGGAATGCTCCTCGCTTGCTTTGGGTGGGTTTTGGTGCGTATATATATATATATATA
>VWPU01010355.1:0-12583 GCA_013398955.1 Callaeas wilsoni
CCTGTCCAAACCGAGACACCATCCCACTGGGGCTGGTGGGATGCAAGCACTTAGCTGCCTACTAGGGTTAACCCACAGCACTCGTCCCCAAAAAATCTTTCTATAGTTATATCCAAATACAGCTGTGGCTTTTACCTGCAGCAGTTAAGGCAGAGTAATAGACAACATTTTTGTTTAATGCTCCTCATGCTCAATAGACTTTACATAATAGGCCCTCAGTTAGTCCACTGGTTTTGAGTTAAAATTGTTTATGCTGCAGGAAGATGTTGGGCAATAGTAAGACATGCTGTGCTAGTCTGCACGGCAGTTCTTTTGGATCGCTAACTTAGATGTCAGATTTGCATGCCCAGTGTATCTCTTGGGTCTACAAACTTGGGTGTAGTTGCTAAAGCCTGCAGCAAACGTCCCAGTTATTTAACTGATCTACACTTTGAAGTTTTGGCTGAGAAACTCCAGTTCTGGAAAAGGATGAGAATTTGAGTTCTGGTGAAAATTCCTGCTGCCTGGAAAGGGAAGGGCATGCCGCCTTCTGATCTGAAACAGGGAGTTCAGTTCCAAAATTTCTCAGCACAGGACGTGTTTGAAAGTCCTTTTAAAATGCATGTTGCTACTTTCGCTGTACTGTAGGAAAAACAATCTTTTAAATACCTTTTATTTGTACTTGTACTTTTAATATATTCCAAAGAAAAGTAAGATAAAAATATATTGCTGGGGGAAAAAATCACTCTGAATAGCAGCATAGCTTTCTTAAAAAAAAGAAAAAACTTGAAATTCAGCTATAATTTAGAAAACCACTGGTCCACATGTATTCCTTCTTGAAGAAACTTCTGTGCAGCTGAACAATTTTGGTATTATTCTTGACATAATAATTCCTCAACTTTCTGATGATAAAGAATTGAAATCTGAAAGAATTACACAAAAGATGGGATAGAACCATCTTTACCACTTGTTTTTTCCTTTGTTTTGTTCCTTCATTGCTCTGTTTTTTCTCTTTTTTTTCACCTTAATAATGCTTATACTGTGCAGTGTAAAAGAAGTCCTGAATATGTTATGAGTACACTTGATTGGCTGTTTGGAAAAGTAGTATTTTTAAAACATACACTCTATGCACATTGCTCAATAAAGTGATGATTTAATTTGCCTGGGGTAAATGTAAAAATTAGTCCTCTAGCATGACTGGTTGTCGTACCTCCCCCAAGTAGATGGGACCTCTTTTTCTTCAGTTTAGTTTTTATCCAGGATTTCATCTCTTCTTGGTGCTTTCCTGGAATTAGCAAAGTGATGGTTCAATTACCGACATTATTCACAGAGTGTTTATTTCTTTAATTAAGACGTAACTTCTGACAGGTCATTTCTCAGTCAGTCTCAAGCAGTTTGGGTCTGAGCTTTATTGTTGCACCTGGTTTTTCTTCTATTGCCTCCTCAGAGCTGTGGGCTGCTGCTCTCCTGTCTGCTTAGTGCACTTGTGAGCCTGACAAGTGCTTTTTGTGCTTGGATAAATGCGAAGGCACAGTGCTGTCCATAGCGTGCCTCATCATAGCTCTGTGCTCACTAGACAGCACTGATTCTCGGTGTTTCAGGCTCATCAGAGGAGTACTACAGAGAAAATACATCAGTAATGTTTCTTGCTTTGTCTGTAAATTCATATACTTAAAAATATCGAGTTTGCTCTGTTGTCAAGAGATCTTGTAGACATTTTAGTCCTGCTTTCAGCTGGGATAATTTTCTACTCAGTAGCTGATACAGCGCTGTGTGCTGGATTTGATATGAGGATAATGTTGATAACACACTGGTGTTTTAATAGTTGCTGAGCTGTGTTTGCCCTAAGTCAAGGACTTTTCAGCTTCTGATGCTGCCCTGTCAGCTGCAGGGGGACACAGGAAACTGGGAGGGGACACAGCCAGGACACAGCCTGCTGACTTGAACTGGCCAAATAGATATTCTGTACCATAGAATGTCACATATAAACGAGGAGGGAAAACTGGCCAGGGCCCACTCCTTGGGAACTGGCCGGACTTTGGTCAGCAGATAGTGAGCAATTGCACTGTGCCGTAATTGTTTTGTATATTCTAAATTTATTATTATTAGTATCAGTATTAGTATTTTCCCTTCCTTTTCTCTCCTGTTAAACTGTCTTTATCTCAACACACAAATTTTACTTTTTTTTCCCTAATTCTCTCCCCGATCTCACTTGGGGAGTGGAGGAGGGAGCTGAGGTCTGTGTGGTGTTTAGCTGCCTGCCAGACTAAACCTTGACATTATGTTAGCAGGTTGCAAAGGTTGCAGATTTTATGGGTTTTGTTATAGGCCTGTTAATACCTGGATAAGTAGTAAATCTGTGCATTCCTATTTCATGCATTAATCTTACTTAATTGCACTGAGATTTGTGAGATTCATACAGGTTTTTGCAGGTAATGGAAACAGCTTTTAATCATAAAATCAATCTGTGAAGAATGATTCTACACAGCACTTTAGGACTGGATATTTCTCATCTATTTCTAATGTGCTGTTTCTCATACATGTAGCTGGTTTTCCTCTTGTGTTTGTTTCTTTCATCTAGCTGCTTGATCATGTGATTAGTTTTGTTTAATGACTCTGATTTTAGAATTTTAATGATGAAATAGTTTTTCAGTAAGTTACGGCTGATGCTAGTTTCAACCTTTGTTTTCTTTGGCCACTTCCTGTATTCATTTTAATAACTGTTTTAAGTCTGATTCAAGGTCCTCATGCACTGTTACCATACTATGTTACAATATTTTCTTGCAGTAATTAAGTTTCTAAGCAATTTTGTGTACAGTGGGTTGTTGAGTATCTAGACAGGGGACCTGGACAAAAAAGTCATAAATAAAAAGCAAGTAAATGAGTTTTGTGTATAATTAATTGAAATGTATAGTTTCACGTATTTCTTAAGCATATAAATGCTGTTTGTTTTCTCAGATACTTCCTCCTGCATTGAGTATGTGCACACACATTGAAATAATTTGGAATCTTAATTTAAAAGATACAGTTTAAGATCCGAGGAGAAAAATTGCAAAAAATGCATACCAGTGGTAGATCTGGTTAGCTGAAGTTTATTAAAAAGTAGATGAGAAGTTGAGGAGGCATCAACAGCAAAGATGAGGCTGTCACCAGAGCTCTATTTTACTAGTGCAACTGCAGCAAACAAAAAAGATGTGCTTTTTTGTCCTCCTTTTCAATTGTGCAAAAACTAAGATGAAAATTTAAGTCAGTTTTAGGGAAAGAAGTCTCATAAGTCAGTGCTTTTGTTTGATTAATTTTTTTTTCTTGCTTTTCCTTAGCATGGATCCCATGGCATATGCACAGTTGAAGAGGCAAGCTGGGAACCAGGATTTTAAAAATGGAAATTACTCTTTGGCCATCAAAAACTATGATGAAGCTCTACAAACGCTTGGTTATTTAATACAATGGGTCCCGTGAGTATTCTTGCATTATGACATGTAAACCATAATACAAGCCTGAAATATGTAAATATGTGCAGTTGTACAGTTAATTCAAAACTCTATTTTTTGGCCTAACACTTGATTTTCTTGTATCTTTTTGTAGTTATACTGTTCATAACGTATATGTGGGAGATTAATTAGTGACTTAGATCTGAATATTTTTACATAAACCTCAATTATAAATTAGTGCAATTAAAGCTCAAATTAATTTTCCATAAAGTGCACTGGTTGTGTTAAATTACTTCTACTTTTTAGCTGACATGTCGTGGAATAATCCTGCTGTGATTTTGCCATGTCCTGGCCTGTTGTTACATGAATCATTAGATTATCTGTAAAATGATTCACGCAGGTTACTTTGTTCTTGTTGTGTGGTCGTTCTCAGTATTCTGAGACTTGTTAAAAATAATTTTTCAGCAGAAGATTCTTTTGGGTATTTCTTTCCAGATGTTAAGTGCTTTTCATCAGTTAACATCAGTTGGTAATGTTATTAATGATTAAGTAGTTGAGTATTATGTTAATTATTAAATATTTGTTACTACTATATATTAACACTGCTGTCAACCTAATTTAACACCAGCCACTCATTTATTTAAAATGTGGATTTTTCTGTTGGCTTCACTGAGTGGTGATACACTAAAATGCATTGAGGTTGTGTTTTGGTGACCAAAATGTGTTTAGTACTCTTTCCATCCCACAGCTTCCATTCCTGTGTCTATTTTCCCCTATTCCCGGCTGCTGGCTTTCACTGAGTTATATGTAGGTGTATTGAGGTGGTCTGAACTCTTTATAAATCCTCATATTTCGTTATTCAAGTGGGTTGGCTTTCTGTTTCGGAAGAGACCAGGTTATCACTATGGGTATCACTAAGGTATCATTAGGATGTCTCTAAGGCATTTTATAGCCTCTGATTTTGTTAGGTGGGTGATATGTGTAGTTTCTTCCTTTTTTCATATTGCTATCTATAAATTATGATCCTTTTTCAAGCGAATAAACAGTAATGCTAAAACCATATCTTTAGGTGTTCCCGGGACATAGCTGTGTTGTTGTGCAACAAGTCAACTGCCTTGTACTGCCTGGGCAAATGGAAGGATTCAATGATTTTAGCCCGCCAAAGCTTACAGTGGGATCCAGAGTACGTTAAGGTATTCAGATGCTTTCAGATGCTTAAGATCGCAGTTTTTGCATGCCTTCCTTGCTTCTTTCTTTTTTTTTTTTTTTTTTTTTTTGAATAAGAGTGTCATTATCTTATTTTATTGTGCTTCGGCTTTGGGGCGTGATGAGTAAATACAGCATAAAATTCCAGAGTCAGTGTTTGATTCTATACATAAGCATCAGATTCACGGCTGTAATAGTATTTTTAATGAAATGAAGCAGCTCTCTTTTGCACCAGGAAATGCTGGTTCTCTCGCGGTCTCAGTGAGAGAGGTACCAATGCTTTTGAGAAATTTATCTAATAATATCCCTAACAAGGGTTGCACGTTAATAAGTCTCCAGTTCCTGGGAGTGGTACTTGATGGTCGAGGTCATATTGTATTTCCAGTGGACAGAACAATACACTACACTTAGCTTGCGATTAAATACACATTGATTAAGTACACCTTGACTCTGTTAGGAATAAGTAGGAGTTGTACAGTATTTATGATACGGAGTCATACTCTTGGATTGCCTTTTATGTGCAATAAACAGTCTTCTAGTCTAACCACTAAAGACTGCCAGAGGCTTTAGTAGAAGGTTTTTGATTTAGATATGGTAAAATTGCATCCAAATACTCATTTAACTTGTGCAATGTTGCAGCATGCCAGTTATCGGATTTGAACAAATTAATGCCACTGTGACTCTGAGCTGGTACAACCTAATTCAGAGGTGAATATAAATATGTTCAGGTGCTGTTGGCTGAAAAATATATGCATTGTGGGAAATACTGCAAAATGCAGTGATGTGGAAACATAAATATATATTCTGGACCTTGTGACACAAAAAACCCCAATCTTGTCCAGAGGAGGTTAACATACAGCTGCTGAAAGTATGTCTTTCATCCTGTAGTTGTTTTCCAAGTCCTGTATTTCAGTATTTATCACTTTTAGTATCTGTGATAGTATCATATTGTGAATTTCAAGGTATTAGAATAGAATAGTTATTGCTTTTTTCTTTTTATCTGTGTATAAGAAGCTGTAGAAATAGTACTACATGTCATTTTTATAACATTATGAGAAAATTTAAAAAAAAAAATTATAACGTTTTGTTTTGTAGTAAATATCTCAGAGTATTTTCCCAAAATATTTTTGTTCTCCTGTTTTTTTCAGGCTTATTATAGAGCTGGCTACTCATTCATCATGTTATCAAAGTCTTATGAGGCAGTTTCTATGTTCCACAGAGGTTTGGTTCTCCTGAATTCTTCTGCAGATCGAACTCAAATTGCTGAGTTTATAGCAGGAATCTTCATAAGTGTAAATGGTAAACTCAAATTAAGAACTTAATTTTTCTAAGAGCCTTTCAATAGTGATGATGACACTTAGTAGCACGTAATTTGTGAGATCATTCCTTTGATCATTTAGTGCCTCAGGCCTGTTTGAGGATTATGAACATATTGAGGATGTGGTGAACTTGATCCAGTTTGCATACAGCAGATGCCAACAATCCCAAAACACTGCAGGGGACTGAGTTGTCTCACAGGAGCATGTCAATTATGGAATAGTTAGAAAAGGTCAAAATTTAGAGTCAGGGAGACAAGGTTGGAGATTTGGAGCTCCAGATCCCAGAGACTTTAAGTGAGTTTTGTCCAGACCACTCTGCTTTTCTTTTAGCCAGGTAGATTTGAAAATAATTAGAAGATAGGCAGTTTAAACTTTTTTACAGTGCAGTGTATTTCAGTGTAGAGGACTTTCCCTCAGCTAGTAATGGACAGCAGTGAAAAGAGAAAATGTGGCCTTCCTGTGGCATTGTATGGGTTTTTTTGAGCAACATCCATCCTCTGTCTCCCTGCCCTCTCCTCAGTCTCTCCTCCTCTACTTGCTTTTCAGTCTGTTTACCTGCTGTTAAGATCCAGTTATTATTAAGGTTCTTTTAGAAATTCCTCTGCCCAAATTAAGGTGCAAATGGGACCATATGCCAGTGACAGTAATATGGATTTTATTGTATAGTAAATATGAGAGAAAGAGGAAGAAAAAGGGAGAAAGAAAGAAGTAGGAAATAAGTGGGGGGGACAGGGAGTGCCAGGGACAGTAAAAAGAATATCACCACTCTGTTGATCCCAGTGATGCTCCGTCAGTGCTCTCCAGCTGATCTTCTTGGTGGTGGTGGTGGTGCCCCCGGTGAGAATAGAATCCCATGAGTTAATATATGCTCAAGCCAGGTGGCAATGTCCAGGCACGTCACCCTGGGGAGGGGGCAGTCTCCTGCAGCAGGCCCTGGATCACGAGCAGTCCTGTGGTGCAAGGCCTGGCACTTTGAGGGTCTTTGATGGATTATGACTCCCCTTCAGCTGCCTCTCACGTGAAAATCCCAAGGATGTGGCTTGTGGGGTTGGGGGCTCCACGGCTGGGCCAGTTTGTGCCGTCGGAGGATGGGTGTTCGGTGCCTCTGCCCAGAGGTTACACCACGCACCCAAAACCTCCTCCTACCCCCTCGGTTGGGGTAGGTCTGTGTAAACCTGGCTTCTGTGAGCTGCGCTCTTCCCCACCTCAAACTCAGTGCTGCTGGTGACTTTGGTCTTTTGTGGAGGCATACCTTTCCCTCAGCCTGAGATGACTGAACAATAGGTTTCCCTTTATCTAATCAGCCGTTTGATTTTCAGTCCAAAGTCCTAGTCTTCAGTGGGGGCTTCTTTGGTTGTAGCTTCTTTATAATGAACAGAACTTTATGTCAGTGTTTGAGGCATGAAATGTTTTCAGTCTCTGACACCTGCTTTGTCTGATGGGCCTACAGGCATGCCAGGAGATTTCAGGTTGTGCCTCTGCTGCCTTTTCTTGAGCCTGTAGCCCCCTGTTAAGGTCCTTGATTAGATGTTGTAGTCAGTAGCTGGCTGACCCATAAGCGGAAGAACTGCCATGAGGTTCACAGTGTCTTACGGCTTTGAGATGTTTCTTGAGAGCAGGGATTAATTTTTTCCCCTTTGTTTAAGGAAATCTGGCCACTGATAACAGGGTGCTGAATCAGTTGGGTGACCATAATTTCTTAAGCCCCCACTGGGCAATCCCCTGGGTATTAACTAGTGCTAAAATTATCACTGTGCGATGAAGTAATTTAGTTGGAGACTCCAACCTTTGAAGTGCTGTGTACACCAAATAGTTTTCTCTGTTGCTTATTCTTGCAGATGAACAAATCTTGCCACCAACTTTCCACCCTGCATATGATTATATTTTCAGTGCAAGTTTCGATGCACTGATTTGGCAAGCGGTGATAGAAAGGCTGGCCCAGAAAGGGAAGTGGCGGGTAAGTGTGTCACCGTGTCACCTCGTCACCATGTCACCTCGCACTGCATGTTGGGCACTCGTGTCTTACCACTTCAGCATAAGTTCGTATAAGCCAAAACCGTGAATATATATTGCTGCCTGGTTCAAATGTCTTGATTTTTAAGACTTAGAAAAGTGCTTTTAGTGTTAAATAATTTCTGAAATTAATTTCTGAAAGGGATATAATGGACTTGAAATCCTGCTTGTCTTTTTCTGCTGTCTGTTGTCTCATAGTTATAGTGCCACCTAGAGTCACTATTCAATTCAATAATATTCAAATTAGAGGGGAAAAAACCACAAATTTATTTGTGGTCCCTTTTACTTTTCCTTCTGTATGACAAGCTGAATTTTTGTAACTGTCTGTGAAAGAGCCACAAATGAAGGAGCATCTCAGTGGAAGTACACGGCTGTTAAACAAAAACAGATAATTTAGAAAAATCAGAAGGTGGATCACCTGAAATTATTTTAGTCCTCTCTCAAGTAACTGGAAAAAATTGATCCTTGTCACAGTTACACCTGTCTGGGATGTTGGTGGTGAGATGCTGGCAGCAGGGGCTGCATGGCACCTGTGAGGAGTGGCCAGAGCTGTGTCACTTCCAGCTGGCTCTGACAGCCCTATTCTAGGGCATGGCTCAGCCAAGGTGGTGGTGCCTCAGAGAAAGTGTGTTTTAAAAAGGACCAAACCCTGCCTGGGAGAGTGAGGGGGAAAGAGTGAGAGAAACAGTCCTGCGAGCCCCAGGGGTGGAAAAGGAGAAGGTGCTCCAGGCCCAGAGCAGGGGGCTCCTTTGCAGCCTGTTGCAGGCAAAATGGAAGCTTCAGTTGAGGTTTATCAGGGAAACCCTCCTGTTGAGTCATAAGATTCAGGCGGGACCCACTTGATTTCTAAACTCCTCAGAGAGGTGCCTGGGTGCGGCTGGGTCCGATCCTACTCCCGGACTTGCTGAATGGTTTATGTTTAAAGGATATGTGTAATTGAGCCTTTATACGACTTCGTCCCACAAGATTAAGGATGGCAAACCAAATATATCTATATGAATAACATAAATAACGTTTTTAAATTGATAACGATAATGATCAGACTAAAATACTTTAGTCAGAATTATTTACTACATGGTATCAATAGTTATAACAGTAAGTACAATGTACTATTTATTGAAGCAATATTGAAGCATTGGTATTAACGATAGCAAAATATTTATTAAGTAGAGATTGATGTTACTCACTCATGCCAGTGGCCATGAGCAAATCTCTTTTGCTCAGCCTCCAGGAGTAATCTTGAGGGGAATCTCCACTCAGGGGAAAAATCTCCACACACACTCCAGGACGGGGTATGCTAGAAGAACCTGCCTTTAAAAAGTGTGACTGTGCTTTTATAGTATAAAGTGACTGTCAGTCATATGTTTCAAGGCTGGCTGTGTCAGCTTAGCAGCTTTAGATAAGTTACCAGTAGTATCACCAGCTTGTTCCTTTATCAGGAACTTTGCCTCGTTGTCAGTGGTACCAGTTTCTGTCAGGAAACATTATTTCTCACATCCTCAGAACATGTAACTTTGGGATTGATGAGTCAGGCTGGTCTCAGCGTTCTTCAACACCGTAAGCAGTGTGACCCTCGCTTCTCTATCCATCACTGATAATTTTTACAACTAAGGTCAAGTTCAAGCTGTTTTACCATCACTTAGGGTAGAGTATCCTGCTACACAGCCTGTGGAGAGACCATGAAGGAGCAGGCTTCTGACAGTAACCACAGCCTGTGGAGGACCCGCACTAGAGATATGGACTTGCTGCAGCCCCACATTCCCCATCCAAGCCCCCTGCTCTGGGCAGGGACATCTTTCACCAGATCAGATTGCTTAAAGGCCTGTGCAACCTGACCTTCAACACTGTTAAAGATGGGGCATTCAGAGCTTCTCTGGGCAGCCTGTTGCAGTGCCTCACCACCTGTATCATAAAAAAATTTTTCCTTATGTCCAAGGAAAACATACTTTCAGGTTAAAACTGTTGCCTCTTGTCCTGTCACAAAGGCCTTGTTAAAAAGTCTCTTTTCTAAGCTCCCTTTTTATATTGACCTTATTGCAATAAGTTTTCCCTGAAACCTTCTCCAGGCTGAATAACCCCAACTTTCTCAGCCTTTCATTACAGGAGAGGTGCTTCATCCTGCTAATGATTTTTGTGGCCCTCCTCTGGACTCATTCTAGCAGGTCCATGTCTTTTCTGTGCTGGGGACCCCGGAGCTGGATGTAACATTCCAGGTTGGTCTCAGCAGAGTAGAGAGGTAAAGCCAGCTCCCATGGCCAGCTGACTGTGCTTCTTTTCATGCAGCTCAGGATACTGTTTGTTTTCTGGGCTGCAGGGGAACATTGATGGCTTTTATCCTAGTTTTCATGTACCGTTATCCCACAGGTCCTTCTTCCTCAGTCTGTATTGATACTGGGGATTGCCCTCACCTAGGTGAAGGACCTTGCACTTGGCCTTGTTGAACTTCCTGGGGTTCCCATGAGCCTGCTCCTCAAGCCTGTCAGAGTCCCTCTAGATGGCATCCCTTCCCTTGAGCATTATCAACTGCATCACTCAGCTTGGTGCCATCTCCAGACTTCCTGAGCAATTGAGGGCACCCCGCAATCCCACTGGCAATGTCATTGATGAAGATAGTGAATGTACTGGTCCCAGTACAGGCACTTGAGGGACATCACTCACTGCTGGTTTCCACTTGGACAGTAAGCCATTAACTACAGCTCCTTGGGTGCAGCCATTCTGCCAATTCCTTATCCATCCAACAGTCCATTCATTAAACTGGTATCTGTCCAATATAGAGCTAAGACTGTATCAAAGGCCTTACAGAAGTCCAGGTAGATGGCATTCGTAGTCCTTCCCTTGTCCTCTGGTGAAGCTAGGTGGGTTTTCAAGGAGCAAGTCAAAATTTTTTAGAGAAATTGAGAAAACGGAAGAAAGCGGAAGAAGATACAGTATTCGTTTCTTGCTTTCTGCTTGGGATGTTGGTGTTAGCTGGGCAGTCTTTTCCCCAATGTAAAGGTTCATTCCTAAAGCAAAGGGTTACTTCCAGGTACTGGAAGTATTCCAAGTATTGGAGAATCTTTTAGGGCCTAACCTTTTTACCTGGTTTTTATTTCTGAGGAAGCTTTCATCATTTGTAGGTTCCTGCACTCCACTGTATATTACATTAATTTGGTGAAAAATTAGAAAGGGAGATTCAGTTGTGATCTTACAAAAAGATCTGAAATATTGTTAGCCTCTGTTGGCTTTCCTGCAAGATCTGATGAGGCAGTGAAAAACAAAGTTTTAAGAAAAATGAAGTTTTTTGTGCTCATAAGAGCATTAATGTTTTGGGGTTTTTTTCAGTCTTGTCTGTTGTTGTTGTCGGAGAAGCAAGAGTTGCCCCGTGATCTCAGAGTTAACCAGGTATCTCTGAAGAATCTCTTTGAGGTAAAGTCATGTTTTTTATTTTTTCCTTGTATTTATTTCTTTTCTTCCTGATAACTTTAGTGAGAGATTTTCCATATTGAACCAAGAAAAATAAAATGAGAAATAATATATAGACATTTTATGATTATGCTTTATCATCTGTTTGTTTGAAAATTTAACTTTATGTAATGTAATATTTCTGAATGAAATTTAGTATTTCCAAGGTGTAATAGTATTACGAAGGTGTAGTTGGAGGCTGTCTGTGAGCCAGGAACTGCTGGGAGTTCACCAGCTCTGCAGCTCAGGAGCAGCCACTTTCCATAGCAGTGACATACCAGCTTTCTCAAGGCATCTCACAATGTTTGTGAGAAATTGAGAAGTTCCATTGGGCTTTACCATAGAGTCCTAGAATGATTCAGGTTGGAAGGGATGTTAAAGATCACCTAGTTCCAGCCCCCTGCCATGGACGGGGACACCTTCCACTAGACCAGGTTGCTCAAAGCCCCATCCAGTCTGGCTTTGAACACTGCCAGAGATGGGGCATCCACAGTTGCCCTTCTCTGGGCAACCTGTTCCAGTGCCTTATCACACTCATGATAAAAGAATTTCTAGATTTCTTACTGTTTCTTTCCTGACAGGAACTTCAGAAGACATTAGCCGTAGGCTACACAGTACCTTTGCTTGGCATTTACTAGCTGGCAAGTTAAGGTTTAAGGCATATTGGTGGAATATACTAGAATTTGCCATTTGGCAAATCACAGTGCTTGTGGTACTTTTGTCATAATAATTTGAAATTGGTGCTTTTTCCATAGTTGTGTTTCAGTTAGGTGCCTGACAGAGTGAGCAGGAGTAATTCTGAGGGTAATGCGAAGGAAATAAATTCACGTCTCTTCACACACTTGTTTTTAGAGATGGCAGAAGAATTAGTGAATGGATATATGCGAGCGTGTCTTGGGTGGGTATCATTAGGCAAGTGTGCTGTGCCAGTGCTAGCAGAGTGACTGCCCACTGGCAGTGAAGCATGGCAACACAGCACAAGACCCATGCAGAGTGTCTTAGCAAAGTATCTTCCTGGGCAAGCAAAGCAAAATGCCTCATTGAGACAGGAAGAGAAAGGTGGGCAGCCTTTACAAAATGGTACAGCCTTTTTTTGTTGAATTGGTCCAACCAATCTTACTTGTTTGTGCTGATTTGGACACAAAATCCAGGAGGAAACAACCCAAAAGGGACCTCTCTCTCTCTCCCTCTCTC
>VWPU01010356.1:0-11199 GCA_013398955.1 Callaeas wilsoni
CATAAAATGCTGAAGACTCTTGTTATAAGGACAGAAAAGAATTAAATTATTGAAAGAATTCTGTCTGTCTTTAAATCTTTATCCTGATATTGATGGAATAATTCTATTTGCATACTGGAGTAATTTAAAAAAAAAATAGATTGTTAATGAAATTATCAGTAAGTTACTGATACCCTCTTCAGGCCACCAGAGGAAAAATGGTTCACTTAGTGATAAGCATTCTAACCAGCTATCATGACCTTGTATTTTCCAACCTTTCTTTTACAGGCTTATATCTTCAAAAATTGTTGTTTTTATCTGTGTGTTTGTTTTCTTTTTTTTTTTTTCTTTCTTGGTCAAAACCAGAATAAAAATTAAGATTAATGGTGGAGTTAGTTAAAAAGAATTTGTAAAATAATGTTGAGTTAAATGGAGATAAAAGATACAATGGAAAAGAATTGCATGGGTTTTCCTCAGCCCTAGGTACAATCATCCTCTTTCTGCTTCGCAGAGTCCAAACTGTCCATGTAGCTCTTGCTCACCCAAATGTGCCAGGTTAGAAGCACTTTCTAGATTAATCTTTCTGTGTCCAAGACTTTCAACACAGCACCACAATCCGGGCAACAAGAAGGGGTCATGAAGAACATGTTTTTGTCCTGGCCCATTGTTCTGTGCGAGATGTCTATCAGGATCTTTGGTCCTTGTGAGGTTGTAATGTGTGTAGTGTTACTTTAAGCTGAAAAGGACCATGCAGAGAGCGCCACTGACGGCGCTTTGCAGGCTATAAAGGAAAGAAGACTGCTTCTGGAATGCAGTGCAAATACAAGTTTCCACAGGTTTCAGAGGCAAGCTCTGAGCAAGCTCGTTGTTCTTGCACAGTTCTCTGTGTGAGATGTTGCCAAAAACTTTACCATTTATATTCGAATGACAAGAGAGGCAGAATGTGGTGGTACGTAGTGCTGAGATGGAAAGTGCATTGGCCCAGGCGTGTTTTGGCAGAAGCAGTTCGCTGGAGTGCTTCCCTGCCGGCACAGTGTTCTGTGCCAGAAGTAGATGACTATTCACCTCATGGAGAATTGAAGCATAACATGTTACAAAAGGTGAAGAATGAAGTTGCAGAGCACCGTGCTTGTCTGCGCATTGTACAGGCTGCAAGAGAAGAGTGGCTGCCACTCACTTGCCTGCCAAATACAAGTTAGCAGACAAAAGCGTGAAGTTCAGCAACAGCTACTTGTGCTGCTATCTATTCCAGCCCCCTGTGGAAACAACTGCACTTCGCTTTAATGTTGAGATGCAGACAACACGATGGTAGATGCAGTGGAGAAGGGAAGTACAGAGTGCATGGGTGAGTTTGATAGTGTTTACATGTGGCAACGGGAAGGTGCAGTTCAGCATTGGCCTTTTCTTCTACAGCCTATTTCACAGGGGCAGCTGCTGGACCTTTGCAACAGAGCTGTTAGAGTGAAAAATGTGGCAGTCCATATATGTGAGAAGGAAGGTTCGTAGTCTCAGCATGCTGTGCACAAGTTAAATGCTGCTAGAAAAAAAAGCCTACTTCAGGAAGGCCTTCTGTCCTGACACTTCCTTCTCTGTAAGATATAGCTGCTTAGAACTGGTGACACTGAAGGTGTATGAAAGTGATTGCACTGAGGATCAATTTTCATAGGGAAGAGGAAAGGTCAGCATATACTTTCTGTCCTGGCACATCTCTCAGTCCAAACTGCAGCTGGAGACCATTGACTGTAACAATGGACTCTGCCACCTTGAGAGAATGTGCTGATGCTACAGATGTATTTGAGAAGGAAAGTGTGGATCACGAGTATGTTTGACCTAGTTTTCAGACTTCAAAGGGTCTATAAAGGCCAGCACTGGCTTTTTGTTCTAGGGTGTTTTCTCTGGGAGCAGCTGCTGGACCTTTTGAAGGGGTTTGGGACCTGTGAGAGGGAGGGGGTAGGATGGTATGTAGAGCTTGAGAAAAAGTGCATATCTCCAGAGAGGTGGATGCAGTGCAGTGGGTGCAAGTTACGTGTTGACAACAGAGAATTGCACAGAAAATTTTCTAAAAGGAAGAGGCTATGATGCAATTGCCTTTTCTTTTGCAGCCTATAAACGGCACAGCCAACAGTGAAACGAATCCTCTTCCTTCCCCTCCACGTGCAGGATCACATTCTGTCAGTCTCCAAGAGTCGGGATCCACAGGGGAGCTCTTCCACCAACAGCTCCCACACGAACGGGGCCGGGCCAGAGAAGAGCTTGGCTTTTTCCTGGCCCCTGTCAGCGCTCATCAGAACAACCACACGATGCCGCTGTCGACTGGCGAAAGAAGCAAACGCGCCCAGCCCAGCTCGAAACCACCCAAAGCGCAGAGCCACGGTGCAAACGTCCCTGCTCTCTAATCTACTGTGCCAGCACAAAAAGATTTCCCTGATCTTCCCCTTCCAAGTGCATACTCTTCTTTGCATCACACTCAAAGGGCAACACGAATTCCGTTGCCCTAACAAAGCTTTTCACCTTTGCAGAGTCCGCTAACAAACTGGAAATCATCTGGCAAAACCAGAGCTCACAAAAGTGTCAGCTGAGAAAGCTCTTGCTGCCTACCATTTCAACTGCACCTGTCAACCTACGAGCACACATTCTGCTATGGGCACTTTCCTTCTCAGATCTGGGTACCATCCTAAGCCTTCAGTTTCACAGAGTCAGGATCCAAACGGAACAGCACCAGGGCCTGCTCACACACTAAAGCTACCAGGACAAAAAAAGTTCAACAGCTTAGCATCTGCATTCCCACTGACAGTTCAACAACTCTAAGCAAGAGAATTACCCATTGGGAAAAGCCTTTAAATTCACTGAGACCACTCTAAGTGCACATCCAAACTTGCTTTCTTTGCCAAAGAGAGGAACTAGAAGCCTAGCTCAAAAGAAATGGCATCCCCTCCTCCAAAATACAAACATCCAGGGACTGATCCCATACAAAGATGCCAGAACACTGTTACTGGGCATTACCTGCCCGGGGCACTAGATCAGCTGCACACTAAGACTCAGCATAGCTGCTTGCCTTGTCCAAAAGACATATGCTGCCAGAATTTCAAGAAGGCCACCTCTGAGAAGTGGAAACCACATGCCAAATTGGATCTTTCAGGAAACCACCTTCCAAAGATGGACATCGACTCCATAATTGTATGAATTGAGGCAGTGCTTCCTGTCAGAGTGAAATAGTTCATGCCTCAAACATTGATATAAAGTTTTGTTCATTATAACAAAAACTGTATAAAGAAGCTACAACCAAAGAAGCCTCCCTGAAGATACCTAACTGGGACTTTTGACTAGATAAGACATTATTTTTCAATCATTTCAGGCCTAGGGAAAAAACAAAGAAGTCTGAGGAAAAAGAATGCATCCACGAGAAAGCCAAACCCAGCACCTGTGCTGAGAGTCACCTCTGGCTGGATTTGGGGTGGGGGATGCCACAGCCTGCAGAAGTCAATTTACACAGACTCCCCGCAGGAAACAAGGGGAGGGAGGGGGAGGAAGTTTTGGGTGTAACCTCAGGTCAGAGGCAGTAACACCCATCCTCCCTTACACAAACTGGCCCAGCTGTGGAACCCCCAGCCCTGGGAAGGCCACATCCACAGGACATTCATGTGAGAGGCAGCAGAGGAGGTGTCAGAATCCATCAAAGACCCTCCTGAAGCGCTCCTCAGAGTCATTCCTGAAGCCTTGCACCGCAGGACTGCACGGGATGCAACAAACCTGGAGTCTGCTGTGAGAGACAATGGCAGACTCCCCCTCCCCCTTCCAGGGAGGTGCCTGGGTTTTCCTACCTAGCCTGAGCATGTATTAACCCATCGGACCCTGTGCTTTTCAGGGGGACCTTCACCACCAGCTGGAGAGGATCAATGGAACATCACTGGGATCCATAGAGTGGTGATTTTTTAAAAAATCTGTCTCTGTCACTCCCTTTCTGTCCCCCCACACCTATTTCCTATATCTTTCTCTTCTGTTATCTCTTTTCTCTCTCTCTCTCATATTTACTATCAAATAAAAGCCAAACTATTGACATTGGCATATGGTCTCGTTTGCACCTTAGTTCAGGCAGAGGCATTTCTAATAGCATTTTAATAACTGGACCATAAATATCCACATCAAATATGCCAGGACTGAAAGTTGCTCCTGCCCTTGATCTCCATGACGCAGCTTCTTATCTGCACATGAAACACTGGGGCTATATGCTTTCCATCCCATGAAAAAGCAGTGCCATTCTTGTTCAGGAACTTACCAAGCAAAAGTTGCATACCACCTCTAGTATTGCATATATCCAACAACTGCTCCCACACTGAAGGGGTCAGGACAGAAATACCTTGCTGGACTATTCCTCCCAATGGTACCTTAACATCTGCTTCACCAACACTGGCACTATGTCCTTTGCTTCCCAAGGAAAGACATTCCAAGTCACTTGGCCTTGCCTTGCCTTTAGTACCATTCCCAGTTTTTCCTAGCCTACCCTTGTTGCTTCCCTTGCCTACTTCTGCCTAGCTTTGCCATTCCTACAACGTCCTTGCTTTGCTTTGCCTTGCCTACCACTCTTTGCCTTGCCTTCCATGCAGGCAAGGCAATGCAAACCAAGTGTAGGCAATGGCAGAGAAGTCAAGGGGAAAGTAGGCAAGGCCAGAGCAGTGAGGGGAAAGCAAATGGAGTGGTAGGCAAGAGAAGGCCCAGAAGTTCTAGGCAAGGCTGGGCATAGGAAGGTAAGGTCAGTGATGGGTAGGCCAGGCAGAAACAGAAAGGGCAAGGCAAGGCCCTGGAGGAAAGCTGCAGACAGGTCAAGTGTGGGCATGGGCATGCAAGGGAATGCAAGGCTAGGGAGGGTTAGCAGGGCAAGGCATGGCAACTGTTGGGTTGCCAAGGCAAGGCAAGGCAAGGCAGGTGAGAGATACATTCAAGGATTGCTGATACGTGAAAGTGGCCAGGACAGATCACTCTGTCTGGCCTTGATCCTGCATGTGCCATTGCCAATCTGTACACTTGGGCTACATGCTTTCCTTCATGTGCAAAAGAACTGTCATTCTGCTGCTCAAGGGCAAAATATGAATTGCCTGTCCAAAATTTACCACATGCAAGCACTGGTCTCAGACAAAAACTGCCCAGAAAGACAGATCTTGCTGCATGGGACCTCCCCTGGGCTTCTTCTCAAGTGCTCCTGAAACACTGGGATTATGTGAGAGCCTTGGGAGTCCTTGGGGGAGCAGAACAGGCAGGGCAAGGCTGGGAAATGTCCGGAAAAAAAAGTGTGTTGAATTCCAGGTGGGGGAGGGGTAAGCAAAGTCATGCAAGGCGAGGCAGGGGTTCAAGGGCAAGGCAAGACAATTGGTGCCTGTGCAAGGAAAGAAAAGGGGCAAGGCAATGAGAGTCCGAGAAGGAGAAGGAAATGAAAGGGTTGACCTGGACAAATGGGAAGAGAAGTCAGATGGGGGATGGGTGAGCAAGTCAATACAAGGCAGTGGCAGGAAGGAAGGCCGAGGGAAGGCTACAGACCGGACAGCGAGGCCATGCAAGGTGTGGGCAAGCAAGGCAAAGTAAAGGAAGGGACAGGAAAGGCAAAGAAACGTAAGTCTGTATATTAAAGGTGAAGCAAACAAAAGTGAGGGTGGGGTAGACAGGGCAATGGGTGTCCTAAGAAAATCATCCCATGCATGACAAGGCCAGGATAATAGTGGTAGGGAAGTCAAGGTGGGGGTTGGGTGAGCAAGTCAATGGAATGGTAGGAAGGGCAAGAGAAGGACATGGATGTGTCAGGAAGGCAAAGGAAAAGAGTGGTCAGAAATGGCAAGGAAATGCAAGTTTGGGTAGGAAATGCAAGGAAACATAAGGGAGGGGTAGGCAAGACAGTGAGCGTCCTAAGTAGAACAGTCCATGCACGGCAAGGCCAAGAGAAAAGCGGTAGAGAAGTCAAGGCGAGGGATGGGTGAGTGCAGCTGAGAAAGAAAGACACTGCATAGCGTGTGTGTGTGTGTGTGTGTGAAGTTTGCAGGATGTAAAGCAAAGAAAGCTGTCACTTGATTGTGCAGTGAACGGATTTTATTGAACATAAGTGGCAAGGTCCAAGCAACCTTCTCCTCCTGGCACATCTGTGTGCGCGAGATGTAGCCAGAAACTTCTCCATTTAGATTTAGACCGCAAGTGGGACACAGAATGTGACGGTGCGAATAGCTGAGCAGGAAAGCGCGTAGCATCAGCATGTTTCAATAGAAGCAGTTTGTGCAAGAAGGAGATGGACGTATGGGACTCCGGCAATATGACACTACATTCAGCTAAGAAGCAAAGTGCATAGCTTCAGTGTGTGCTCTGAAAATGCAAAGCTGCAAGGAAAAGGCAAAGGGGCAGGTCAGGAAAAGCTTTCTGTCCTGGCACATTGAGCTGTTTGAAGTGGAACCGCTGTTTGGTTTGGCTAAGGACTCTAGGACACTGAGAGGATGTGCTTTTCCATGTAGCTGAGAAGGAGAGTGAGAATCACCTGTACGTCTGGCAGAGTTTGTAGGCTGCAAGGGGAAGGTGAAGGCCAGGCCTGGCTTTTGGCTGTAGGACTTGTTGCAAGGAAGAAGCTGTTTCAAACTTTTTGGGATCTGCAGGAATGAAAGATTATGCTGGTACTTAAATAAACTAATGATTGTTGATAATCAGGCTGACTCCCCTAACCCGAACCCTAGCCCTATCTCTAATACAAACCTAAGCATAACCCTCACCCTGATCCCTAACTCTAACCCTGACTCCTAACCCTGACCCTTGACCCTGACACTTGACCCTGACACCTGATTCTGACCTGTTCCCACAGGCTGGCAAGAGCCAAATGACACAAGGCCATGGTGAAGAGGGGACCCTGTGCTGGCCCAGTGCAGGGTCTTCCTGAGGCTCTGGAGGCACCTCTGGCCAGTGCTGTTGCCAGAGTGAATGCCAATGAGTGAATGCTGGCAGGCCAGCGGCGAATCCAAAGGTGGCAAGGAGAAGAGGGGCTGGTGGAGCACTCCTGGCGCTGTGGGGTCCAGGAGCAGGGTGGGGTTGGTGTGGGAATGAGGGCGGGTTTGGCGGGTGAAAGAGTTAAAATCACTGTACTTGGGCATGCTTTGGTATACTGGAGGTAGACTAAGACACCTTGTAACCAATGTAGAAGCTAGCTGAATAACTTGGCAAGAGATAGGGAACAAAGCTTGCAGGAATGAAGGACAAAGCTTGCTAAAACCAGTAGAGAAGCTGCTGAAAGAGCTAACAGGAGACTGTGCATGCCTAGGGAAGAAAGGTGAAAAGTGCAAAGGGAGGAAGAAGATGCAGCCTTCATCAAAACGACCACCGAGCCTTCCTCAGCGCAACCACCAGGGACCACTGCGCCTGTGCTCCATATATGCTAATGAGAATAATAAGTTCTAAGAGATAGTTTGCATAACCACACCTTTTGTAGGGAAAACAATATGAATATGCATAAACTGCAACCATGTATTGTAAATTTCTGTAGGCATGGTGTGTGTGTGTGTTAGGAGGAGCAATTCCCCACACGCCCAGTGCACTGAATAAAGCAAATACCCTCTCCTTGGACTTTGTCTCGGAAGTGTCTCTTGGCCCGGGGCGAATCAACTGGCAACCCAGATGGGACCCTCTCTGCCTGGCTTCCATATCCAGGGGTAAGCAGACCTCGCAGTCGTGACCCTGAATTTTCAGGGGGAGCTCAACTGTCCTTTGGCTCACGACAGGAGAAGACAAGGATCATCTTCACCAAATTAAGGTATTCACTATTTTTGTTAAGCAGAAATACCTGCAGGTCCGGGGTGTAAGTCCTTGAGGGGGGGTTGAAAGTCCTGAGGAGCCTAGGTCTCCCAAAATTAGTCCTAGGCAAAGAGAAATGTACCTTTAGGGAACAGGGGGGTGGATCCCACTGTTGAGGAGGCTGGAGGCCCCAGGGGTAAGAGTCCCTGCTGTTGTATTAGGGGTTGGAAACCCTGTGGTAGGACCCCACTGTTGTGTGGCTATTCTGTTCTGTTTTGTTGCTTTTTACTGCCATGTTATTGTGGTATTTACTGTGGAATCACTGCTATTTTGTTTTGTTGTGTTGCCATTTTACTGTGGGTCTTTTTTCTTCTTTTTTTCTGTGGTTTTCATTGTGGAATAGGTGGTAGTGAAAGAGACTGAAAGAGATGTGCTGCCAGCATGAGGTGAAGTGATTGGCAATGAGTGAATGGGTATAAAACATATAAACCATTGGTTTGGGGTTCAGCCTTGTTATCCAGAGGGAGGCGGATTGTATTATTGGAGGGGAAAGATTTTAGCTCCTGATTGGGAACACCCAGATCCGCAATACTATATAAATACAACACCACAAGGCTACACAGTACCACCAGGGTTTTTTTTCTTGAAATTCCTTGTTTGTTGTGCGGTAAGGAGTGTGAGGCTTGGACTGTGTGAATGTGTTCATTGTCAGAGAAGATGGTATAGTATATCTAGTAAGAGAGATAACAGTGCCCTAAATGTTTGGAAAATGAGCAGGGATTCAATACCTACTAGACAGGAACATAGAAAGGAGTTCGCAAGGTTGGCAGACGATAAGGGCAGTGTGGACAAGGAGAGTAAGGGAACCTCAAAAGGCAATTATTATTTTCCTAGTGTGTGGGAAAAAGGACTTGGTTCCCTGGATCTGGGAAGTTTTAGAGAAGGATTGGGAGAAAGTGTGTAGAAGGTGCAGAGGCAGGTTTGGTGGGCAGAAGGAGGAAAGGAAAAGGAGACTATGGGATCATCAGTAAGCAAGGAGATAACACAGAAAAATCCATTAGGGTGTGTGTTGGCACATTGGAAGGAGCTAGGAGGAATCCCCGGAAGAACTATGAAAAAGAGCACCCTGATTAAGTACTGTAATCAGTGGTGGCCACTGTATTAGATGGTGGTGGAAAGTGGCCAGAGAATGGGACCCTAAACTATAACACCCAGTACTGCAGTTATTGTTGTTTTTAAGGAGAGAGAATAAATAAAATAAGATTTTGTACTCCGACTGTTTCTTTACCTTAAGATGTAAGCCGGAGTGGCAGAAGCAGTGTGGCATTAATTTAGCACCACAGGACTCAACGGTCCTGTTGTTAGAAAAAGAAGAAAAAGGAAAAAGCCACATGAAGAGCTGCTGCTCTTTCAAGCAAAGATGCTTGAAACTTAAAGCTTAATGAGACCAAGACCCTCTAGATGCCCAAGGACTGTTAACATATAATAAAGACCCAGGGACCAGTGACACACCCACATCAGGGAACAGTATCCCCAACTTCCCCTGATGATAGTGCAGATGAGGGAACAAGTGACACAGGTTCAGGGGTATCATCAAGGACTAGAAGTAAAACAGCAGCCTCAGAAATAGTAGACAAGTGGTGTTACTGGATGGGGGAAGGACTAAGGTTAAAGTACCATTCACAGCCCTAGACCTAGCTACCTGGAGAGAAGCAGCTAAAACACATCGAGAAGATCCTGAAAAAGTGGCCAAAAGATTTGAGTTGACTGTTAGAAATCAGGATGTGGATTGGGAGGATATAGACTTAATGTTACCAGAGTTAACTGAAACAGAAATGCAAGCAGTAATATCTGGGGCTAGAACACACGTGCAGGGACAAATAGTTACTGGAATACTACATGGGAATGTAGATAACATTTGCCCTACTGCAGATCCACATTGGGACCTTGATAATCCACAAATATATCCATTTTTAATTAGATACAGGAAATTAGTGCACTGGGGACTGCTAAATGCCATACTTAAAACAGTTAACTGGTGATTGTTGTTTAGTATTCATCAAGAGACCAGCGAACCCCCAAGTTCATTCACAGACAGGTTAAGAGAAAACATGAGGAAACACATCACATTAGACCCAGCTTCTGAAGTTGGACAACAACAATTGGTTTCTCTCTTAACGGGACAGTCAACACCTGACATACGCAGAAAACTCCAAAAGATTAAGGAACCAGACACCTGTAACTTAGAAAGGCTTTTGGCAGCTGCTTGGGAGGTTTACAAGAGCAGATCACAGCCAGTTACAGTAGCTCTGGCCCAGGCAGCTGGGAAATTCCCTAAGGGAAGAAGAAGCCCCCACCTAGAGGACAAAGACGGCAACGCCTAGGCCCTGATCAGAGTGCGCGGTGTAAACAGGAGGGGCCCTGGAACAATCAGTGCCCCCTAAACCGTGCCGTGATCCCGACAGCACGGCCATCAGCACAGTCAGGGCCGGGACAGCGACTGTAGCACAGCTGTACCAAGAGTGACGGGGACCGGCTGCTCCTCCCTAGCAGACTGGCTGGATAAAGTTAAGCTAAAGGAACGAGAGGTGGAATTTTTAGTAGGTACTGGAGGCGCATTTTCAGTCCTGAACCAGACTTAAGTCCTATAAGCAATGATTATGTCCAAGTTATGTTATGTCCAACAGAAAAAGCCTACTTTCTAAGACCCTCAAAATTTGCATTAGGTAAAAAGATGGGGATACATCAAATTTTATATCTTCCAAATTCACCAAAACCCCTGCTAGGCAGGGATCTATTAACCTGGTTAGAAACAAAAATAGAATTCACAGAGCAAGGAATGAGGCTACAGGTTCCCAAAGAAAAGTTAATTATGGCCCGAAGTTTAGCAAATGTCCCTGAAAAAAGAGAAATACCCATAGATAGTGAAATAGCAGATCAGGTGATCCCATTAGTATGGGATGTTGAAATTCNCAGGTGATCCCATTAGTATGGGATGTTGAAATTCCAGAGAGATCAAAATGGGCTTCCCCAGTGATTACTGAACTATGGGAAGCGGCATAGCCAGTGTCAGTCAAACAATATCCATTAAGTCATGAAGCACAAGTAGGAATAGAACTGATAATTACTACATTTATTAATCAAAGGTTGTTGAAAGAGTTTAAGTCTTCCTACAATACCCCAATTCTACCAGTACAAAAGCCAAATGGAAGTTATTGACTAGTTCAGGACCTGAGGGCAATAAATGCGATAATAAAAACATTACATCCCATCCTTACACTTTACTCACAAAATTACGAAGTCATTGGGTGTGGTTTTCAGTTTTAGATTTAAAGGATGCTTTCTTTTGTCTGCCACTAGCTGAAAGCAGTCAGGAAATTTTTGCCTTTGAATGGCAGACCCCTAAAACAGAGAGTCAGCTCATCTGGACAGTGTTGCCACAAGAGTTTAAGAATAGCCTCACAATCT